>JASSUY010052383.1:0-52245 GCA_032466535.1 Forpus xanthops | reverse complement strand
AGGAAGCGGGAGGGAAGCGGGAAGGAAGCGGGGAAGGAAGCGGGAGGGAAGCGGGAAGGAAGCGGGAAGGAAGCGGGGAGGGAAGCGGGGAAGGAAGCGGGAGGGAAGCGGGAAGGAAGCGGGGAAGGAAGCGGGAGGGAAGCGGGGAAGGAAGCGGGAGGGAAGCGGGAAGGAAGCGAGGAAGGAAGCGGGGAGGGAAGCGGTCCGAGGCGGGATGCGCGGCTGCTCCCGGCCTTGCCGCGGAAGCTCCCTCTCGCGGAAGCTCCCTCTTGCGGCTGTTCCGCGCTCCGCTGGAGGCCGAGGGGACTCTCGGCGCTGCCACCCGTGTCCCCCGGGCCGGGCAACCCGGAGCAGCCGCGATGAGGCATCATCCACGGGAGAGCCCGAGCCCGGTTTGGCCTCCCGGGGAAGCGGCCACCCTTTGTCCCACCTCCTGCCCCAATTACAGCGCATGGTAACGGGGGTCTGAGAGGATCAGAGAGGAGAGCAGGCTGGAAAAGGAATTCAACCACAGAACTCTCCCCCGGGCTGTGGGGACTCTGCTGAGAGAGCGATCTGATCAAAACCCACACCTTAGAAAGTTACTGGGGACGGTTTAAAGGCCAGTCCTAATTAGGGATAAGACAAGGGGGAATGGCTTTAACCTGACACGGGAGATTGAGATGAGCTCTCAGGCAGGAGCTCTTCCCTGCCCAGGGTGCCCAGAGCAGCTGTAGTTGCCCCATCCCTGGCAGTGTTCAAGGCCAGGTTGGATGTGCTTGGAGCATCCTGCTCTAGTGGAAGGTATCCCTGCCTGTGGCAGGGGGTTGGAACTGGATGAGCCTTAAGGTCCCTTCCAACCCAAACCAGTCTGCGATGCTATGATTCTAACCTGGGGGAGGCTTGGGACGGAGGAGCTTGAATATCTGATATCCAGCAAAATCAGACAAAAATCAGGTTAAGTGGTCAAATTCTCTCCTCTTTAGCACAGCTTCCCCATTCTAACTCACCGCCATCATCACAGCCTTGGGTCACTGTGGCCTCTGTGCAGTCACTTCATTGTGTGTCCTGTTTCTGACCAGATCTCACCCACTGTAACACTGCAGTATGTTAGCACAGACCAGTGAGTTCAGCCTGGAATGCCTCCAGCCCACAGACACCCAGGAAAATCCAAGGTGCCTTTGCTGTTCATGCGGCTCTCCGAGGCTGTTTGACAATGGTTATCAGTGGCCATTTTTCAAATGAAAGGAGCAGTGAGAAAATAACTTTGTGCCATATTGGGCTAGCAGATTGTTCAGGCATTGTATAGGGACAATAAAGCCTTTAGGATCCTTCGACTGACATACGTAATGGATGTAGCTGTCAAACTTCTGCAAAGCAATTTTATCTTGCATTGAGAAGCTATTTCACTGGCCAAGGTTTTGCTTAAAAGGAGTAATTACATTGCTGTGGTGTTATTTACAGAGCCCAGAGGACGGAGGCATTGCTTCAATGTAAATATTAATATCCAAGTTTCTTTTGACATACATAATTCTGTATGCAATGTATACTACGTGCACCTCTTGGTACAGGGGCAGAGCATTATTCTGCAGAGAGAAGGGGGCCTGGAGCTGCTGGGGTTGTTGTGCATTCACTGATTCATTATGTGGCCTTTGAAAAGGCACTTAGTCATTCTGCAGTTAATGTTGCTGTCTGTAGAGTGGAGAACAAAGCCCCAACACAAACCATACTCACCGTTATCAATCAGAGTAGCAGGGGTCTAAGAGGCAGCACAGGGTCAAGGGGCTCCTCTGGGCAGCCCCTGTGTACATGGAAGCCAAAGGCACATCCGGGATGGATGGGTTCTTCTGAAACAGCTTCTTCTTCCTACCAAAGCAGTGGCAGGGTCAGCTTGGGCTGCCAAGCACAGCAGCTCCTGCTTGTCCATCACCTTAACTCAGGTTATGATCAATGACCTGCCATGAAATCACTAGCATTGGAGAAAGCAGGCAAGTAACAACCAAGCAGGCAAATTAGAACTTAAAGGTGAAAAAAAAAAAACCCATATGTAAACATACATTTTATATATATATACACATTATTTATATAAATATATATGCACATATACATGTACGTTGTATATAAAAATATATACAAAAGCAAAGATTACTCTCACACCATTTGTTATGCAGTCAAGCCCACAATGGGTTGCATATCTAAAGGTAGGGAATACAAACTCATATCCCCAGGGAAAGGTAAGCAACTTCTCAAATTGTCTGTAGAAGCTATTATTAGCCCTGCACTAACACTGACATAACCTTGAGCCCAAAGCCACAGCGTGCAAACGTTGCATCCACAACAAGAGATATCCACAGCTCTGCAGCTTGAGTGTGCTGGGCTTATACCCTGGTACCAGTATTGTTTGAGAAGACTGTAATTATAGAAAGGACTTGCACAGCACAGACTTGGAGAGGGCACAATAATCCAGCTTGGGGTGCTGCGGTCAGAAGGCATATCGGGTTTTAAGAATGCTTAAACAAGCTTTCTTTGTTCCTTTATTCATTTTCACTTTAAAATACCAAGAAATTCCAGAATGGGAATTTCTTCTCTGCCTCCCCCCCCCAAAACCAGTACTGCCTGTGAAAAAGCCAACTTGGTAAGGAGAGCATTTCACAGTCTGGTTATGTACTAAAACATATGTAATGAGGAAAGAGAGCAGGAGCTCTATGTCACTGTGCCTTGGGCCCTAAAAGGAGAGAAAGGAGCCAGGACAGAGCAGAGCAGAGGGAAGGAGCCTTATCCTCATTCACAGCACAGCCCTGCAAGGCTTCAGCCCCAAAGATGTACCTGTATAGTGAAACATCCATGGAGGGCATTCCTGTTTGACACAGAGGGGTTCTTCAGCAGATGGACTTCCAAGGTGGGAACTGAGCACCAAGGTGGCAATGCATACCTATATATCCCACATAGAGATCCAGCCTTAAGCCCAGGAGCGATAAAGGTTTAGGGGATCGAGCCTGGATGGTTTAAAGGGTAGACTTTAACAGCTCAAGGTAGCTGGAAGCAGCACTCATGCTTCCGGGTTGCCACGTTCGCTATCTAAGGTGCAGGTACAGACTACACTGGGCACACAAGCACAAGGATGTTCCTCTCCGGCGTCGAGCTGGCACCTTCTAAAAGCAACACTTGCTGGTTGGAGCTGAATGGCAGTGCCACCTCCCTCCCTGCTGTCACAGTGCTCAGCCTTCCCTGGTGTCAATGGCAGAAAAGGGCACGTTGCTTGGCTTTGCCAAACCATAGCACTGAGAATCTGATTCCAAAGAGTTCGGCATCTGCTTGAGCCAAAATAGTTCAGCCATTTCCAGGAACATTATAAAGGGGGAAATGTACCGCTTGGCACACGTTAAAGTAATGCAGACAAACTTCTCTATGAGGATCTCGAGCTTCAGAAGGGGAATTCTGAAACTTGGCAGCCTCTGAGGTAGAAAGTGTCTATCCCCATTAAAATCCACCCAACTTTGGCCAGATCACAGAACAAGTTAGAACTGCAGTTAAAGGCTCTGTAAGGCCTTTACGGCTGTTGAAGACTTGCTGTTACCTGCTCCTGCTGCGGGCAAGAGGTCCTCCATCGCCTTCAGAGCCTCACTTTGAGCTGTGAAGGAGGGCAGACAAAGACGTATGGCAGCAAGAGGCACAACCAAAAACTAAGTTGCTAGAGCGCAAGGAAGAAACATGGCCTGGGGCCCTGGAAAAAGCAAGGAGTGGCATAGAAGAGACCAAAAGACAGAGATTCGTTTCAAATTGAACCTGCATTTGGGAGTTAGCAGGAGCAGAGGAAAGGGAAGATGGAAAGGGATGGGGAATAGGACTGGCTAGGGATGGGGACCTGGACTGACAGAGGTGGAAGAAGCAATGCAGGCAAGAAAGTGGCTTGCTTACTGCCAACCACCAGCAGCTTGTGCGCACCCATATCCTCGGTTGGTTATGCCTGCATAGCCCCTCCATGGCTGCGTGATGAAGGTACGGAGGTGGGGGGGGGGCTGGAGAGACCAGTGTTTCCATCTGATGTCTCTGTAATTTCCCAAATTTGATGGAATTTCAATATGAAACACACCCTAACTTCTGTGACAAGTCTTTGGTTGATAGGAATTGAGGAAACTGAAAGAGGGCAGATTTAGTTTAGGTAGGTGAGACCCTGGCACAGGATGCCCAGAGCAGCTGTGGCTGCCCCATCCCTGGCAGCATTTAAGACCAGGTTTGACGAGGCTTGGAGCAACCTGCTCTAGTGGAAGGTGTCCCTGCCCATTGCAAAGCCAACAAAAGCAGCCACTTCCATTGAAGGCCGGAGGGACATCCAGTGCCTCTGCCCCACTGCTGCTCCTTGGGTGGTTGGTCCCCTTGAGCCCAAGTGTGAGCAGTGATACAGTAATTCCAATACACAGAGGCACAGATGGAAGAATTCACGTTGAACAGACAATCCCACTGCCACCATCTAATAATGAAGGCTAGCACATGCCTCTCAGTAAAACTCTTTAAATAAGGTTTGCATGCAGCAGGGGGAGAGTTTCTGGAGGATACACAAATACAGGCACTCATTCTGAGAACAGTTGCACAAACCCAGACTCTTGCATTTAGGTGCCACCTCACTGACTTCGCTGCAAAATCAAGGCTATTTCCTTTAAAAGCAGAGAGAAGAACATGTCCTCAAACTGATGCCCTCCTAACTGCATTTGTTAACTATCAGGAGACTCTTATACCGTGGAAATACAGTCTGAGGACTGGCAGATAAATGCTTTCGCATTTAAAAGGAGGAAATCGGTATCTGCATTGTATTTGTGGCATGAATGGGACTGTTGGCCTATGAGAAGGTGGGCTCTCCAAGGGCTCCCATTCATCTTGCACAAATAGGGGTTAAGAGGATTTACAGGTTTACAATGAAAGCACTCACCCGCTTGACAACATCACAGCACTGCAGTAATCCCTCAGTCTTGGCTCAGGGAGAAAGAACAAAGCCAATCAACCTCCATCTGAATAAGCATGCTCAGTAGAGTTTATCTAGACCATGCTGTTCCTTCACCACAGCCCCCAGGGATTTACAGCCCAGCATGCCAAGGCAACAGTTTTAAAGCAAGCGTAAAGACCTATGGAGGAAGTACTCCCAGCAGCCATGGGCATAACAACTCCACCTTTCATAGCAGGTTATCTTTTCCATGATGTTCAGCAGAGCCTGCAGTCCTGTCCTGTGGGACCTCAGCAGACATTGTCCACATACAGAGAGCTGGCATGTCAGCATCACCGTAGAGGATGGTTTCAGTTTGTTAACTGATGCTAGGAAGAGGATGCTCTTACCAAAAAACTCAAGTGGCTCCGAAGGAGGAATGGAAGGAAAAGTTAACATACCTCTTAACTCCTTTCTTCAGGACACATCCACCATTCCCCTTCCTCACCCACAAAGCAGAAGCAACATCAGAACTTCAATGTATATGTACGCTTTGGTACATAAATGTACTAGAAGGGTAAGGTCTGCAAATGGCACTCAATGAACACTTTTGCATTGCCGGACTGAAGTGTTTGGTTAATGATTCACCCTAAGCAACCAAGCAGGGAATTAAGGCAAGGAATAAGACAGCACATCCTCCTTCCACATACTGACTGAATTAAGGAGGAAGAGCTCAATGTGGAAACAATGAAAAGAGAAACTTCACACCCTGGAGTGCTGCAGCAAACTCTTCCCAGGAGTCAGACTGGGCTTACACAGCAGGTAAGGCTGGACCTAAGGAGCCAACCCAGAACCACGTGGACCTTATGTTTCATTTGGCATGAGAAGAACCCGTATCCTTTATACGGTCATTGCCTCCCAAGTGGAGAGACTGAGGCATAGGAAGCCCATTTGGCTGATTTCCTGATGGGCAACTGTAGAGCCACAGGCATAGCTCCAGCCTTGCTGTGCTTGCAAAACCCATCTCTCTTCTTATGCCTCTAAAAGCTGTCTGCACGGCTAAGGCAACGTGGTTAGCCATTTTACAGAGGATTGCAAGAAAATGACACACTTGTTGTTTACGTGTTTTTGCCCACGAGACAACTTCGATATGCGCCGTGAAACACATGCTTTCACAGAAACCCGAGCAGGCAAAAACCACATAACAAGGAACAGTAAAATATCCGTCTGCTTGGAGCAGACAACTTTAACAAGGCTGTTCCAATGGGAAGAGGATTTGGTAGATATTTTAAAACGTTGGCAGCCGTTTTTGCTAGACAGTGTTTTATGGTATCATTCATTTTAAAGACTGCTAAACTGCAAAAGAACATCATTTCAGACCCAGCAAAGGCCACACCAACAGCACAGAAGTCTATGATTTCCTCATGCACTTGGGGAGACATGAGGTCAAGCCACTTCTGAGTGCAAGGTCTCCCCAGTACTTATTTCTTCCCCATGCACTTGGCTGTTCACAGGACAACTTGAGCTGTTAGAATGCTTCCACAAAGGACTGCACAGAATGACCATGTTCCCCTTCCCTTTTGAGGGCTGTGTAAGCAGGTAAGTGATTCCATGTTCAGATTCCCTCTGCCCATAGCCTCCTGCAAGAAGGTGGTTATTCTGCTTGAGAAACCACATCCTGCTCTCCATCGTATGTGGATGGGGCTCTGTCAAAAGAGAGCCCAAGTCCAGCAACCTTGCAGCACTGATGATGATCTCTTGAGAGTCCACAGCAAACATTTCTTTGCAATCCCAACAGTTGAGTCACTTCTGATGAGCCATAAAATTCCACATCACCCAGGAATAGGACTGACTTCTAACCAAAGCAGATCCAGAGGTGTGCTTATGGACCAAATATACTCAGCATCCCCTAGCAAATAAAACCTCTTTCCAACTCAGAGCTTCGGTACTGATGGGAAACTATTGTCCATGTTTTCCCAGGACTTGTGTGTCCAGGAGTGTTTGGAGCTATCACGCAGTAAATCCACTCAGGCTTACCAGAAAACTGGGAATCCAAGGCACAAACACACACACACACACTGTGGAGCACAAACTCTGCCTCCACTGAGGGCATTTTCATGCTTCTGGCAAGTCTTACTTCAGGTATTGTCTATGGCTGCATGGTGGATTTATGGAAGGCTGATCCTGCTGGAAAACAAGTCCTACCCAGTACACACAATTCACATACATACAGTCAAGGACCTTCCAAGCATCAGATAACCCATGTAGCACCTGCATCACAGTCCCAGCTTAGGCAAGGGGGTTTTGACACTTCTTGGATCAAGTCCTGCATCTGCAAATTCTAATAGCTACTAATACAGACAGTAGCAGCACTACAGAGCCCATTTTCAGACCCGACAGCTCTTTCCCCATTTCCTACATGCCTCAGTACATCAGAAGACCAGACTGAAGTGCCTGACTTCTGCCTTCAGCCAGCTGGTTTGCACAGACCTCGTGCTTTGTGACTGAGCATCGTCCACAGCACTAGCAGTTGGCCTCTGGCATTGATGACATGGACAGGCAGGCAGGGTGGACAGTTGTGTTGGCACCGCAGTGACAGATCCCCTGGGTATCACCATGCTTCACTTAGAGGATGTCTCATGGGGGTTTGGACTTGAACACGATGCTCACCCTGTCTGCGGCAGACTGAGGGGCAGGCTGAGGTGCAAACATCCGCAGGAAGAAGGCAAGAAGGATTTTGCTGCACAAAGCAAGTCTGGTTCTGGTCTGCCCTAGCTATCAGTAGGAGAGAGCCTCCAATGCACAGGCAGAGGCATCACGTCGCAAGCAGCCTCAGTGAAACGTGCCTATTTATGGTGGCAAGTTAAAGGTGCTATGACTCAGGTGCCTGAGCAGGGATCTCTAATAATACCTTCCAACTACATGTAATATGTAAATACGCTATGTGGGCAGGAAACGCATGGAATAAGAAGGCATTTATTGTAATTATTTTAAAGGAACTTTTCAAATATTTAAGTATTTAAACTATTTACAGCACAGCAGTAGCTGCTGGGAAGAGAGCTGGAAGGAGATAAACTCCTTTTCCCCAGCTTTCTTACTGGCCATTTGGCAACACAAAGTGAATTCCACTCTTCTGCCTCCATTTCTTTACTTTTACAGCCACACCAGACAATACTGAGCTATGTAATAAACCGATTTGAGTTTTGCTGATGGAAAGGAATTTATGAAGCCTGGTGTGATTTACAGCAATGTAATACAAGGGTATTTAAACTGCGGCTTCTTCTGACAAAGCAGATTTTCTTGGTTGGTGTTCATAGCAAATTAACTTACTAGAAGAAATGCTGGAGGGACAGCGAGGAGCAGATGGAAGAGGCAGGAGATGTACATAGCTCTGCACACAGGAGGTGAGCAGCAGCAGTGGGAGACCTTATAGTGGCATTTCAGGTCTGAAAAGGGGCCTATGGGAAAGATAGGGAGAGCAGAGGGTGAAGACAAGGGGTAATGGTTTTAAACTAAAAGAGGGGAGATTCAGGCTGGATGTGAGAAAGAAATTCATTACAATGAGGGTGGTAAAGCACTGGCACAGGCTGCCCAGAGCGGTGGTGGATGCCCCATGCCTGGAGACACTCAAGGCCAGGCTGGATGTGGTTCTGGGCAATGTGAGCTAGTTGAAGGTGCCCTTGCTCATTGCAGGGTGTTGGACTGGATGAGCTTTGGTCAGTCCAACACAAGGTATTCTATGAATCTATGTGCCCATCACTGGCTGAGCCATGGCTCCTTGGGAGAGCCCTTTCCTCTGTCCCCATCTCCGGCTTGGGAGCACGCAGCATAGGATATGCCCATGCAAACTCCCTCTCAAATGGCCACCACAGAGATGCCTGACCAGAAGGGGATTTCCCAGTAACAGAGGATATTTAGATGTATTTCAGAACTGTCTCTTAAAAGAGGGGTTTAAACCTAAGGATGTTTTTGGACAGTGACTCATGGTGCCCAGCGCACAGCTGGAGCAGCACTGCACATACAATTACAGTTATTAAAGTCAGCCAGCTATAAAAAAATGCCGCTTCAAAGTGGGATCTGAGAAACCACAATTATTTCCCGTTCAAACTGCTGAAGAAAAATGTGGTATTCCTTGGTAGCAGCACGCAGCAGTGTCTGCAGCAGCTGCACACCTTCAACTGAAAGGGAAATGATGCGTGCTGACAAATTTAGTTTCTGATACTAACAGGCTGGTCAGTACATGAAGATCCATCAGACACGAAATGTGTTACAGATGCAACTTTCAAGCCCTCACCATCAGGAGAGGCTTTGGACCAGTGATGCAGTCATACCTATGCTGAAGAACCATTTCGCAAACCCTGGTGTCCTCTGCTCCCTTCCTAATTTACCAGAAGAACAAAACTCCCTGATAGAATTACCACTCAAGAGGCTTTCCAGCAAGCATGTCACAGAGAAGAAAGCTGTCCTGTGTGAATGGATCAATGGAACTGACATCTCCTCAGTCCAAGAGAGAGAATTAAGAGTGAGGAGCAACTTGATCCTATGTCCTTAGGCCAGCTAAGCTGCAGTGCTCCCTGTCCAGCTGGTAACCCCTTTAAGACTTTGGGGTTTAGCAGTTGAACTGAGGTGGGGAGAATGGTCTGAAATAACAGTTGTGTGTGTATGATGCTCTCCAGTCTCCCCTGATAGCAAAATGACCTCTTTTGGAGGGATCGCTACTACTTTTGCCAGCTCAAAACCACCAGGACAGATCCAGTCTGTTTAAACTTCAACAATCACGACATGAAAGAAGAGGCAGTGAATTACTTACGCTGTTTGTCTCCATGCCAGCTTCAAAAGCAAAAATAAATCCAAGTCAGTTTTAAGTATGTCTACATTTTTAGTCATAACTATACACAGACAGCACAGAGACACACAGGACCCCATCCAGTGATAACACATGTAGAATTACCAAGTTTCATGCTTACATGACCCGGTTTAATCACCTTTGTGAGGTTACAGTCTTTCTGCTGCACGAATGATCGCCGGGATCAGGATCAAAAGTCCTTGGAGTGCGTCCTGAGGGAGAGATTTATACAGTGAACAATTACTCGTGAAGTCCCCTGCAGCTGGTTTCACTTGGAAGACAGCAGGCTGAACCTGTGGCCATCTCAGTACCATAACAGTATGCGTTGAGCAAGAGGTGTCTGCTACGGCCAGGTACAACTCCTTTTGACAAGCATGCTCCAGGATGACCGTGTGTGCCATCCTAAAACAGTTCTTCTGACTGTAAATCCCCATGGATGACCTGGGAGCAATGGAGAATGCCAGTGCACAGCCCCAGCAAACTTGCTGAGGACAAAGAGGGAGCTGAGTCAACCCATAACGCAATAGCGTGCCAGAGGATGAGAACATAGGCAGTGTAATAGGCTACCAAGCAGCACTGGGTTCCAAGCCAGATGTGGTCACCAAGGAATAATGGGGGCTCAAGCCTTCCTTCAGCAAACACACAAGAAATCTCTTATTTGGACGAGTGACCTAATGCTAACATGGAACAAAGCAGAGCTGTGTTCCTGAAGGACTGCAGCCTCACAGGAAGGGCCTAGGACAGCATGTCCTTCTGTGGGACATCTATGACCACCTTCCCTACATCACAGCTTCTGCATGAACACCACACAAACACACAGCTCAAAACCTGCAGCAGTTTGACAGGCAGACCGGGGAGCCAGGCTGTGGGGTGCACCCCAGATTGTAGCCCACAACCATTTCACAGCCCCACTCAGATCAGCAGTGCTGTGCAACCCAGTCCACCACTTCTAACTCTAGTTACTCAAGTTCCCAAAGTAAATCAAAACACACTCTCAAAGCTTTCCCTTAAGTCCCCATTATAAGCTCACACTAACCTCTCATCTCAAATAACAGCATTTAATCACTGTAAACCAATTCAATCAACACAAAACACACAAATCATTAAAACCTGAAGCTTCAAATTCCAAATTTCTAGATCTAAAAGACACCCATACAGAAAACTGCATGCAACATGCTAATCCAGGTCTGATTTGCACTCTTCATTAGGGACTGTAGTGGTAGGACAAGTGGTAATGGGCTCAAACTGAAACAGGGGAAGTTTGGATTGGATATGAGGAGAAAATCCTTTACTGTAAGAGTGGTGAGGCACTGGAATGGGTTGCCCAGGGAAGTTGTGAATGCTCTATCCCTGGCAGTGTTCAAGGCCAGGCTGGACATAGCCTTGAGTGACATGGTTTAGTGGGAGCTATCCCTGCTCATGGCAGGGGGTTAGAACTAGATGACGCTAAGGGCCTTTCCAACCCTCACTCTTCTATGATTCTACGACTCCAGAATCCCATGCCACTCAAAGAATCCAGGAATCCGTTTTTTGCCCAGATTCCAAGACCTGAAGACCCATCACTCATGCCAAGCACATTGTAGAGCTGTCTCCTAACGTGTATGCTCACCAACAACAACCGCATACTAAATTATGGGAGAGGGGAAGCTGGAGGTGTGTATATATGCACAAGTACAGTAGATTAAGCAAGCTGTAGAATGAAGATGCAGGCTTGGAAGATCATTCTGCAAAGGAAAACCTTAAAAAGTTCTAAACTCCTTTTGTATATTTACTGATTAGTTCAAAAAGCCTTAAGAGAAGGCATTTGCTTCAAGTTCTCCAGCCTTTACCTCATACATACACAGAGCTTGGTTTGGCACAGAACATCCTCTCAAGTATGACTGCAGTAAGCTTGAAGCTCTCCAGAAAATTAATTAACAAAGAAAGTATGTGCCTGCTAAGACACATATTCACTACATCCCACTTGAAATATAACCTGCAGCCAGCTATACAATGCCCAGCAGCATATGCTTTGCTTACCTTGTGTCTGGAGCCAACGCAGCATTTGTACTTCCCCCCTCATTAACATCACTGATGGTGTTTCCATTACAGGTCACAGGAGCATTATCTTTCCAGGAGCAATGCTCATTTCTACAGATTATTCACTTTGTAGACAACCCTGCTACCCCTGAACCTGAGCAAACAACATGGTTAAGTATCCTGCCATCCTTACAAGAGCAATGAGCAGGGTACCGCTCTGTTGAAACCACACCATACCTGGAAGTCCCCACCAGAATGGCCTGTGGTAAGATGCAACCACAGTTCCAGGTAGGAACTTTCCTCACCCAGTCCACCCGACTTGTCCGAGCTTTGGTGAGTTGTATTTTAACCACATTTGATATTTCCATCCTCTCACCTTTGTTGTGGTGTCACAACCAGTTCTTTGGACTAAAACCTTTAGATAAAATAGCCGAGCCCTGGTCTCCTGCTGTGGAAGATCCTCCCAGTTCCGTGGTGTCCAAAGAGAAAACCAAACATCCAAGATAAAATGGGATGATTCAAATCTGAACATCTGCAGGTTTGGAAACATAAAGTAGCACAAATCAAATGCACCCCTCAGAGAGCCAAGTGCAAAAGGTAATTTTGTCAAGACAGAGGTGGTACAGGGAGGGCATGTACTGCTCACCCTTCTCATCCAACATCCATCAGAATGATTGACAGAGGCTTGGTGATCTGATCTTCACTGCTTAAACATCTCCTAAGGAACGAGGCTGTAAATATCACAGGGAGAGAAAAACTAAAGCACAATGAAAGGAAGTGTCCCTAAATCCTTAAGGTTTCCAACTGCTGCAGGATGGAGGCAAAAAAATAGTGTTTGAGCAGCAACTATGGCTGCAGACAAACTTATCTAAGAAGCTCAGACACCCACCAAACATGGTGCCAGAATGAAAGGGGAGAAACAGGCCCTTGGGGGAAAGAGATGACTGGACTCCAAACAGAGAATTTAATTACTTGGCATTGGCATTTGTTGCTGCTGTTAATCAGGGTATCTCCCAACACAAAAGCAAAACCATGATTTAACAGTGAGGACCATATGACTCAGGAACTGCAGGCAATGAATGAATGGAGCTTTGAGTGGAGATACTGGTTTGGGAATCTGCGGGCAGGTCTGAAACACGATGGCGCTGACTTGATCAGCACCACTGATTGGGAAATTGCTTAGTTATATTTGACAAAACTTCAGAAATGACAAGGTATTACTGGCTCGAGTTACAACAGAAATTATGAGACCAGACATTGTCTTGAGAAAACCAAGAGAAGCCCTTTCAGATGACCTGAAGGGAACTATAATACTCCAGAAATTCTCCTTATACAAACTGAAGGCAGCTCACAGCTCAGAGCACAAATCCCTCACTATATGGGTGCAGACACTTTACCTTTCCACCCTAGAAAGGGCACAGCCTGAGGAAAGCCCTGTTCAATTACTCTTAACCAAGGCAGCTGGATAGAATCTCTTACCTTGCACATAGCAAGGAGGATGTCAAGAACTGGCCCTGTTAGGACAGAGATCTGGTTGGGAGGCTCACTCAGGCAGGAGCCAAGCCAGGTTTTCTCCTGTGAACCTGAGATTCCTGGCTACAGGAGGGTACTGAAAGCTCCCTAACTACAGGGGATGAAAAGCAGGGCTGGCCACTTGGGCTGTGCTCTGTCCAGTCTGAGATGGGGATCAACTCCTGTGCCGTGCCCTCCTTCCACCTACAAGAGTTCTCCCCAGGAAGCAAAGGAAGGTTGAGCCACATTCAGAGCCTCAGACCACCTTAGGCTGTTTCATTGGGTGGCGCTGGTTCGAACAGGAGCACAAGGATTAGAATGGACCTTTGTTAAAAAGGGTTAAACTGCCAGAAACCAGGACCAAGGGCAAGTTCTAGAGAGCTCCAATGTCCATGAAGCACACAGTGCAGTAAACGGTGATCTGCTGAAAGTGACTTCGAAGGCATCCACCGAGAGACACAGCCAAACAGTGTTTCAGGGCACCCCTCAACTTTTCTCGGCAGCTGCATCTCTGAAGCTGGTGCCAGTCTTAAATTCCTGCGACAGATACCAGACACCTGAGAAATTCAGGAGGACTTAAAGCGACACAGATACTCTTGGAAACGGTTCCTCTGAAGTTCATGCTGGAATTATTTACATGTATTTCCCCTTCTTTTCCCTTCCTGTGCAGTGTACATCGTGTTCAGGTGATGCCAGCAAAAGGATTAAGGCTCCTTCAAGTATGGGATCAAGCTGAAGCTAAAAAACATCCAGAAAAAGAATAGCTGAAGCTGTGGGTGCTTCTTGCAAACTCTTGGCTTGCAGAATGCTTCCCGCAGGCTTTTTCCTGAACAGCATAAACACTGGCAGCACCCGTCTGATGGTCAGCAGTGGCTCTGGCACATCTGGAACAGCTTAAAGCCACAGCCTTCATGCAAAGCCATGCCCACAGAGACAAGAAAGCAAATTTAAACCATAGAGGTTTGATAGCTTCAGCTCATCTGGACAATTGGAACAGAAAGGGTGAAAGTGTCCTCCAGCAAAGAGCACACAACACATGCATCAGACTGGGGAGGAGGGAAGAGGAGTACTCTCACGAATGTTGCTGGGGCAAAAAACCATCAGGCACCTGCATGCCCAGAGTATGAATGGTTATACAAGCAATTGCTGGAAGGAAAAGCCTGGCTTTTTTCTTCTTGGCACATAATGAAACCAAAGACAAACAGTGTATAAATAAAACAGGGTGCTTCTATAGTACAGAATGATAACAATCTCAGCAATTCACTGGCTCATGCCAGGAAATTCTCCTTGCACACTGCTTGCAGGTTATCAGCCTTATCAGATGGGATACAAAAACCAAAATGACAGAAGCCAGGAGACAAAACAGAGTGTCTCCAGAACAGAGCTTGCAAGCAGAAAACAACACTTCACATGGGGAAAACCCAAACTATGGCTTGACAAAGGGCTGGGTTAAGGACATAAAGGGCATATGGCACTCAGTACCCTACATACCTGCATATCATATATATTGTGTCAGTTGTCACTTCAGCAAGAACACTGAATTACAATGTCAAGGATACATACCTACCTCAGCTCTACCACTTGGTGAAGGGTGTCATACATTCCCAAATAACACAGACTAGCTCTTCTATTATGCTGCTCATCAGAAGAGCATTAAGTATTTCACAAACAGATAAGTATCATCCTCCTTCTTTCACTAAAGGGAATCAGTAGCATGTCCAACTTACCCCACATCTAGCAAGTCTGATTCCCAAGCAGCTCTTTGTGACCTTCTTACAAAGTCCACCTCACACGCTTAAAACTGGGATGAATTTACATATTTCTCCTAATGTAAGAGATGAGAGCTACAACTTACACTATCCTGGCAGTCAGAAACACTATAAATAGCAATTTATGACAAAAAAGCCCTATTGAAGGTTACAACCTTGACCTCCACAGGACACCTCATGGGTGAATGAAGTGAGAACAGCCTCATGAACAGGTCGTATCAGTGCTACTCCAACCATAGCTGTGCTAACCCATTGATTATTGGAAACTCACATCTGGAACCACATTGATGCTCCTTACATCACCAGCTGCTTCAGACACCACAAACCCTTCATACAGATTCATTTATGTCTTAGATAAATAACATCTCATAGATAAAAGCAGCAGGAACATTGCTTCAGGAACCTCTCCTGTGCGGAAAACTGGTGTTGCTTCTCAGCATTAGGTCTGGGCAGCCAAATAAATGCTCATGTGGACAATTCGAAGCTCAAGAACCACTAGAGTTATATGCTCTCTTCAGCACATCTTACACTCGTGGTAGCCAAGCACATTTATTCTAGGGCCTCTCACATTTCCTCTGTATCCTATGTATTCTATTCTAGATACCCATGTATTTTCTGGCATCCTGCAAAGTCACAACTCAAATAGCTTTCTGAGACAGACTCCTAAAATTCCCTCCTCCAGAGAAAGTGACACAGAAGAGACTGATTCTAGAGACCTTGGCTTCAGATCCCCTGGCTGCTTTGAAACCATTCTGAATGACTATTGTGCCTGCACATTCCTCACCTAAACACTTGAAATACTTAATCATAGAACATTATGAATGCTGATCTCTGCCCTGTGCTTAACAGAATTAGAACTTTATCAAACACACCACTAAAGGAAGTCAATTCCCATAACTTTTATTAATCAATTATGGATTTATTTTAGCAGAGTTCAATACAATTAACCTTCGGCATGTTTCAATGAAGCTAAAGCTACAAAGGCAATCTCTACATAAAGCAGCCAAAACCCCACGGTTTTGTTTTCAGGGTTTTTCCATTAGTTCACTAGTGATGAGAAGTGAAGACTCCAGAAGGTGCCTAGACTGCATGTATTTTTAGGAGCAATGCTCTACAAAACATATAATTAACAGATTCAGCCTAAAATAGTTGCACAGAGCAGCCCACAGTACTATTTCAGCTTGTCACGTGGCTGTTCCTGTGCCCACTACAACTCCTCACCAGCAGCATTTTGCCCAGTTTTCATAATCTACAGTCTGCACTAATCTGCTGTAGGAATTGCTCCCATAAGGCACAAAGGAGAAATTCACTGTGTTTTACAAGATGATACATACATCTGATCCTTAAGCTTGTGCTCATGGGGACTGTGCTCTAGAATACACCTGGTTATGTCTCAGAAACCACGTACTTGGCCCACAACAGGGGAAAAAAAAACCCTTAAATGAAAACTTGCTAAATTAGGAATGCTGGAATTCCGGAGCATGGCAAAACTTCTTAACATGATAATTATCAGTCTCTGGATCTCTTCACTCAAGTATTTTAGATGCAACAGAAATGGACCGAAATAAACATGAGTTACTGATTATTCTGACCCAACTTATCTATGACATGCGTGACAACTAAGTATTTGTAAAAGCAGGTATTTACAGTACAGACTTAAAATAAACTCCTGGAAATGACAACTTTTTTGCTCCCAAACAAATATAAAAAGAAAACACTCTGATAGCTTATACCCCGTTTATTAAGACAGAGCGATCTATTACTTAATACACTGGCTGGGTAGCCATAAATCACAGTCTTTTCTTACTATATTAAGATGCAAGACAGCTTGGCAACCAGATAACAAAGACAAATTAGGCAGGGTGAAGAAACACTTAAGCTGCAGCGGGTTAAAATCCATCTGAACTAGGGAGACCTGAGCCAGCACTGTTACACAAGGTGCTGGCATAGGGCACAGCACACTTGTCAGCCAACTCCTCGAGTGCCCAGCAGGCCTGCCAGGGCCCCTTCAGCTGGAATGTCGGGAAAAGGCCTGGGGACCGTCTGGGTGCTGCTTTTTTGGATACCAACCAAAGAGCGCATCACCAAAGGGATCCATAGGATTTTATTTCTTTTTTAAGAATGAAGGCTTTTGGTAAGAAAGTTTATAGTGCAATCTGAATTAATTTGTGCCCACAGTGTCATCATTCATTCTCCCAAAACAGCTGAAATACAACTGTGTAGGAATACCCTATCTCCATAAAGATACTACAAAACAGTGCTTATGCAGTTGGTGACTACATAGATTCAGTTTTAATAAATACATCTCTTCGTGCTTTCATAGTACAAAAGCAAGAAGTGACAAAGCAGACAAGTACTTCCATGTACCCTCCAAAGCTGTTAAAATTCTTGGGGCTCTAAAAAGTTAATATACCTTACTGCACAGGAAGCACACACCATGTTCAACATAACAGCTGCTCGGAGAAGAACAAATCCCAATCCTGCTTCCTCCTTGCCAACTTGCCACCGTTACAACTGCTGAGAAATCAGAGAGGTTACTCCACACAAGCAAGTGTAGATCTGTTTCTGCTTGTCAGTAGTAGCTATGTGCTTCACAAGGAGATGTGCAACGTTAGCTATATGACACATATTCAATTATGTGTTTCTTTTTTTGCATGGAGGATAGAAAAAAAGGGGTCAAGCATCAGGAGCTTCAGCTCATAAAGACATAGTGCTGGCCCAAAGAAACCTAGCTGATAACAGCTGTAGTTTTAATGCAAATTTACAAAGTGAACATTTATTCAGCTTGAAAGGCCAATACACAATAATTACCTTGATAATAAGAGAGTTGAAGACAGTACCAGGTTAACATCCTCTTCATAAGTTTTGTAAATGGAGCGCTTTATAATAAGAAGAAAAGGCAATGCTTCATTGAAATAACAGAATCTGCTTCTGGAATCAACTACTCTTAAGTCTGTACAGTGACATGCAAACAAATTAAGTAAAAGCATCAGATTTCAGTCTTTAAGTGACTGTAAGGTTTCAGACATCAAGACGTGTTTATTTTCTTCTTTTAAAGTCTTGATTCAAGACATAATGGTGGTCAGGGGGAAAAGTCAAAACCGTTTCAAGAGATCTTTAGCTCACTGCAAAGCATTTACTTTATGCACCTTGCTGTGAAAACATGAAACCTTTTTCTATCCTCAGCACCAGCATTTTCAACTGGAAAAAATAAAGAAGAACCCCCAAAAACCCCAAACTTTAAAATTCTCACACTTTAAGTCAACTGCCTTTGGTACACACATCCACAGTCAAGCTAAATGATTCTTCGTACACTGATATTGCAAAAAGGGAGAGCAATGAACAGTGTTCTACCAAGCTTTGTAAGAGTTAACACTTTAAATGCCATCTGATTTTAGTTCAGACTACTGCAGTTATGAACAGAAAGCCTCCTTTGGTCACAGTCAGGAGACAAGTGTGAACACACCCCAATCAACTGGCTGAATATATAAATACAGCTTAAGTTACAAGTAAAATAGTCCTTTTATTTGGAACGTATGCCAAGCACAAAGAGAGAATTTTTAGAATCCCAATATATTAATGCTCACAATATTGGGGTACTTCAGGTAGCTTCAAATAAGAACATGAATGCACACATGCTTGGAGTAATCTTCTGGTGTTTTATATATATATACAGGCTATGCAGATCCTTGCAGACTAAAGTTTGGCACATACATGGTCATTTCACAACACTGTAGGAAAATGAGAGCCTCAATTTCAAATGGGAATGCTTTCCAAAGGACACAAATATTGTTATTTTGGAAGGAATCACAGAAGATGCACTTCATATAAAAACCAAAAAAACCCCACATGCTCCCTGCGTATTCATCTCTCTGGTACTCGGTGACTTCTCACTTCACAGGTCCAGCCTTACATGCAACTCTGCAGCAGAGACAAGCTTTTGAGTATACTGCAAACATTCTGGCTAGTTGAGGGAGACTAAAGTAAACCTGCTTTGCATCAGATAAACTCAGAATCTTTGCTTGCTTCTAAGTAGTGCAGAACCTCAAAGCTAAATACGGACTTAAGGAGGAGAGCAACTGCGAGGATGACATCTAGCAAAGGCTTAAATTCATCTTGTCAAACATTATGGATACACAGGTCTAAGACTGCGTGCTTCTGATTTAAAGACCATCAATTTGTGAGCAATAGATCTTCAAATACACAAAATTCAAAGTACATAAAGTCAAAACACAGCTTTAGAACTTGCCTCTGTAAATGGAGATTAATTCTGACAAGTAATACCTGTACAAATGACTACTCCTTAAGAGCATTTTCAGAAGAGTTATGCCTTCAAAGCTGATGAGGTATCCCAACATGTAGACCCTCATGTATAATTTAAATACAGTACAGTTACTTCCCTCCAACTCCATGGGGAGACACAGATCGATTTCCAAAAACATTTGGATTTAATGTCCTGATTTTTTAAATGGCAACTGTTCTACAAGCAATGATCCAGTCAGAGTAAGAAAACTCCACACGCTGTATGTCAGGGCATTCACTGATTAGTTTCACTTACACAGTTTTTCCAATGCCAGACAGCATGTTATATTGAAATTGTGATTTCCATATGTTGGTAAACTGGTGCTGCTGCCAACCTTCAAAAATGTAACCACATGTGTATTTTTAAGGAATGAAAACATCAAGTTGCACTAAGTATTCCAAGATCTTAATTCACACATAGGACCCCCACATCCCCTGTTCTTTTCCAATCTGGTCAAAGATCTTTGTCAGATTTTTTGCAAAAACGCTCCTACCGAGTAAGCCCTTTCTATAGGCTTTCCTGCAGAAAGGATGATCACCTCGACAAAGCATTTCACAAGACTGAGTCTCAAATACTTATCTGTCATGTAACCAAATCAGATTAGAATCATGCTACCATACCTTATTACATTGGATCCTATTGTTAAAATAAATCAGTGGTTTGTGCACATCTTTGAAGATAACATGTATAAATTATTCCAAATCAGAAGCTTAAAGCATACTCTTCAAACAGAAACCAGGAATTCAGGAATTGCATCCTCAACATACCAACATTTTAGCACCTTTAGAACTGAAAATGTACTCATTACTGCAACTCGAGTAGGCAACGCTCAAGCCTACTACAATTTAAAATGTGATTATTTTTAGCATAACCACACTAGCAAGTTATTCTGTATATTTCAGTGAAGCAAAGCTTTAAAGAACTTGTACAGTAGAGATCATTCCTTTTTTGTGTGCCTTAAGGGAGCAATAAATCCTCTCCATAAAGATTATTTACACAAATGCGAGAGCAAACTTTCTGAGATAAGGGTTTGGGGTTTTTATTTCTTTTTTTTTCTCCAAAGGTTTCACCACATGATAAAAAATGAAATGAATGTGTATTCCTGACCACATTGAGAATGTCACAGCTAGAATCTCATCAGCTAGTTTATGACAAGGAACTGCAACGGGTGTAAACAAAAAACAGGTCCCCACACTGGGACAAAGCTTGGTTGCAAGCTGACTGCACGGTAGTAATATTGAAAGCAGGATTTAAAGTAAACTCGTCTGGAATTCAGATCCAACTGAGGGAACAGTGAGAATGACACAGTGAAGGTACACTTCGGTGCAATTTCATGCTGGTGACTTAGTTTTTCCACTTTTTATGCTTCGAGCAGATTTGAAACAGGAGTTGCATATCCAATGACACACACAATTCAAAACTTAAGTGACCATTAGCACATTTGTACACATACTTACATAAACTTGGTATTTATACACTCTAAACAAAGTTCCATCATAACAGTTTAAATTCTTTTTAACACATGAAAGATAAGCTACTACAAAGAATGCATAACGGGATCACAAATTTTCCACAAGCATATAAACACGTTTTAAAGTGCTTTCTGGGTGCTTCAGGTTAACCCCTTGCAGTATGAGCTTCCACGTAGTGCTGTTCCAGTCATTACAAAAATTACTTCAATCATTCTCCTACAGTTGCATTGCGAGTTCAAGGAAAACGACGACATCAGTGATGTAAAGGTTTTAAGCTTTACCAACGTAAACGTACACATCAAGTTCCGATGAAGCTGTCAAATATACTTTGGTTTATCATAGCTTGGGACAAGTATCTGATAGAACAGAAATTGCACCTCTCCACTCTTTCTGTTAAAAAAATACCCCAACATAAACTGACAGTATTCTTTGGTAAAAACAGGACATTTGGCCAGTTTGCGCCTACATCTGTTTATTAAAATAGTCTAAAAGTGAGCAAATGCCACTGCTGTACTGCCAATTTACAGGAATAACCATTCCTTATGCAGTGGGGAGTATCAAAACATTAAGCTCAGCAGTTAGCTAATATATGAAGCTGAAACACCTTCAACAACCATTAAAGGGGATCGATAAAGTTTTAGAATACTTTCTGCTTACTATTTATCCTTTACATTACAAAAACCTGCAAAATGCTCTATGCCTGCAGACACATCCACTACTTTGCAGTGACTACAGAAACGTTATTCATGGGTGTACACCGTCAGCTTTCTGACAAGCACATAACAAAACCCAGGACTATGGTGTGCCTACTAACCAATCTTCAGCTGCACAGTGTTTGTGCATTACCTACAGTAACTAAGAAAAGCCTAATAAAAATTCAGTTAACTGCTACAAGTTACGTGAATATACAAAAACAGAGCAGATATACAACACTGAACATACTGTACTTTATTAGCACAAAAAGCCAGAACAAGGCACAGCAAGCAGAAAAATACATCAAGAGAAGGGTTAGTGTAGCATACAAGAATAACGTTTATTGTACTTGCAGCCAAAATGTTCCCTACTTCGCACAGGTCACTGCCATAGAGAAGTAAGTAGTAACACACTGTAGCAGCTGGTAAAGAAACTAGGGAGCACTCAGAATTGGTACAAAACATGAAACAGGGGTCAGGGCATTCCAATAAAATTTTAGTGCAAATCCCAGACAGAACTATTTTCAGTTCCATCTCCAATTAAATAAGCAAACAGAACTTAGAATCTTGTTTCTAAGTGATCTGTTGAAACTATCATCAGTGCATTTTACTTTAAGGTATTTTTAAAAGCACAAATGGAAAGGTATTTACAAAGAAAGTGTAACAGTACCTCTGAAACCTGACATTTATTTCAGATACGTCAGATTTTGTGTTCTGGTTATAATAATTCAACCACTTGTAATTTTCTCCATAAAAATATCAGACGACTTTAAATAATTAAACATTATTTTTCTCTGCACTATTACCTTCCATTGTCAGTTACTTGCAGTCAGGTCACCAAATTCTGGTATAGGAAAAACCACCACCTTTTGTTTCATGGCAATACTCTAATCCCCAGTCCTGTCACTGCATCAGTAATTCACACTGGAAGGTACTTAACTGTCCAAGACAGTATTACTTTTGCTAACAATGCCACTTAAATCTCCAAGTGTTTAAAACAGAATTACAGTACTGAGCAGGCATATTCAAGTCTTAATGATTAGGAAACCTTATACACTGAGGAAAGCATGATTCATCTGCTAGCGTGAAAGCACCACCATTAACTCTTAATGGACTGCTTCTAATGAACTGCTCTTCATTAAAGGAAAATGGTCTTAATTCGCTAGTATTTGGGAACTTGTTTGTGAGCTAAATGAGTACTTTGAGTAGCAGAGAGCTTTTAAGAAGATAATTTTAAAAAAATATTTCAAATATTAGCAAAAATGCTCCTCTACTGAAGCCTTTATTAGCATTGCATGAATGCCCCACGGAAAATGCCTTGTAGTTTCTTCATCCAATTACTACAGCTCTAAAAGGGAAACAAAGTATTTAGAAATTACCAAAAATATTCTCATTAGGCCTGAATGAAAAACGTGCAGAATTGCATCTGCTTATTGTTTCCAAGAGGCATCACAACTTAGTTTGATTAACAGCAGGCAGCATCTGACAGGATACTAACACTCAGCTTAAATAGGATATTGCAGAAAAGCTAGACGTTGTTGGTGCGCTTGCTGCAGTTAAACTGTAACACACAAAAAAAAAGCATACTCTAGAAGCTTATTCTGATTTCCTTTTACTTTGATTTTATAGGTTCCCGCTCCAGCCATCGCACCCTGACTTTTTGTTTATAGTGATACTCCTTTAGAAAGTCTTGCAACATTGAGGGTAGAGGAAGGTCATCAATTCCATCATACGTAGTGCACCTGCAGATTACTGCCCGGCAGATATACTGCAGACTAAAGGGGAAAGTCCTGTTCAGAGATACAGTAAGTAATGGTTCAAAGAACATGCAAGAGCTAGGGTCTTTGTAGTGTTCCAGAAGCCCTGTAACCGTGGAGGAGTGAAACACACAGGGATCGTGGGCATCGAAACTGAAGTTGTGGTTCCACTGCTCAATGCGTGCGTGCAGCGATCGGTTGTAACGACGGAAGCTCACAGAGAAGAGGTAGTCCTCTTGCGCAGAATCCCTGAGCAAAAAAGTGCCTTCAGGTTTACCCTCCAGAAGTGCTTCTGCTTCATAGCGGTCCATCACACCCCAGTAACATGGGTTACCTGTGATCTGAAGTAAGTCTGGCACAAGGCAATGGATGTAATCGATTTGAGTGTGCACTTTCCAAGCCCCCTGCCTACCACTATGGCCGTGGCCCTCTCCAGACATCTGTCGCTGCTTCTGCCTGCGTGACTGCAGACAGAGCGTTGTCGTGTCCTCTTCAGAGTCACAGTTCCCTGGAGGTGTGAGGTTTTTGTCCGCGGTCAGCTCAGTCATACCAGGGGCTAACTTTGGTCCCAGTTTATATAATGGATTAACCTGTGCTGTAGCTTCAAAAGTATGTATTTGGGCATTGGGAGGGGGATCAACCCCTTCTTCAATACTAAGTCTCCGTCTCTCTCTGAGCCTGTCTTCTTCGTCTTCTGTGGAAACTAAGGAAGGATCAAACGTGTCAAAAAAAGTTGAATGAGGACTCACAGGAGCTGTGTGCTGTTTAATCAGATGCCACTTCTGAGCCAGATCAGAGCCTGCGGGAAAAGGGCATTTCTCAAGCATTAGTTCAGAGAGATGGATCTTTCTTTTGTTGGAAAACAGAGGTTTGGACTGCTTGCTATAAGTTCTCATGGGAAAACACAGCCCAACAGTGTCCTGCAGACGCTGTCGCAGAGAACGGCTACCTACTGTCCTGCTTGACACTGCATCCATATCATGGACAGAGCTCACGCCGTACCTTCTCTCCCTCCTCTGCAAACCGCTTCGTGTTCTACCAATTCTTTTTTCAGTATCCAAGGAGCTCTGGGTTTTGGTAGAGCAGGAATGCTTCTTCTTCCCACCCCAAGGAGCATGCCGAGAATAAGAGTCCCTTCGAGCAAGCCTAGCTCCCGTGGTGACGCACGAGTCATTCTCTTTCTCGATGCTTATTTCAACAATCTGAGGGATTTCTGTGACACAGTTTTGGTTTCGCCTTGCTGAATTCTTTGAAGGGCTTAAACCTAATTGCAAAGCAATGTTTTCTCTCAAAGGGCTATTGGGTTGTTGTTGAGCCAAATCAGTTATCTGGAGAGCTTTCTCTTTAGCAGATGAGCAACTACTGGAGTTCACAACCACATTTTCGTTTTGGCTTCCACCCTCGTGACTGAAGAGATTCTGGCACCTGTATTTGAAATTGTTCCACATCTTTCCCACTTTATCCATGGATTATGTTATCTAAATTCAAGAGGAGAAGAAATGTTAAAATACAAATAGAGTTAAAAAAGAGGCTGCACTTTCAGTTATCAATTAAGTTACAGGCACAAAAGGACTGTTAATTGAAAACATTACATTTCAAGAAGTGCTCTATTGTTCATATGGTTACGTGGAAGTGTCATGCATCACATCATTCTGACAGATAGAAAAATCCCATAAGAAAATGTTTAGGAAGTGACAAACATTTTATTTACAAGCAGGCCCTCCCTACGTTTTCCTGTAGCACACAGAGCTGCGTTTGATGGACAGGAAATACATAGTCTGAAATGCTTCATTTTAGGAAGAATCTTTAAGTCACATGTAAAATATGATTCCCTGATAAGCTTCCAGTAAGCAGCAGTAAAACAAACCCTGCAAAAGCACTGCTCAAGACACTCCAAACCCTGACAGCAGTTAGTGAAATTCAACTGCAAATGCCCAAATACATCATCTAATAGCAAAAGCTCCAGCCACAGGTCAGGTAAATCCTAAGCTAAAATTGTCAAGATTATAAAAAAATTGCACAAAAATTGAAATTTAGGGAAAAAAAATAAAAAAAAAAAAAGGCATTTAGCACACTTAGATGAGGCAATCACCAAAGACAAGGAAAGGCAGTACGGTATCAGCAGGATTTTAGAATTAGAAAGCCTCGCATAAATTAAAGCCATACATATGAAACACTTAAAGAGCAACTGCCTGACTTTATTACTTATGACATAAAAGAATGAAAGAGCCCAAGGAGCTTTACTATCTTTAGTAAGAGCACTTAAAAAGAAGCCAGCTTGCAGCAGAAACACAATGACAGTGAATCACAAAGATACAGTCAAAAGATAAAAACATTAACAGTGTGTATCCTGCAACTACTTCTTTAGAAACAGAGTGTGATAATTGGAACAAGACTGCCAAAAACTCAAGACTGCCCTAGGACAGAGAGAAACAGGCTAATTCTCTACTAAAAAAGTCAGGCAATGCCAAGCTAAATTAGATCTAATTAAGTTCTGAGAGAAGTGCTAAACATAAGGACTAAAACATGCCATCTTATCTAATTTAACTCTTAATGGAAACTGCTCTGTTCTTTGGAAACATTACTTCAGGGCAACATTCCTTTGTTCCTGCAGTTCTTTTCTGATCACAGCTAGAAAGGGATCTGGAGCAGTGATTGAACACATTGGGTCTCATGAAATAATGTGGGTAATAAACAAGCAAGCAATACTCTAGTGAAGTCCCTTAAGATAAAGCACAGCTGTAAACCCATGACTTCCTAGCAGGATCCACCAAGACTGAGGAAGAGTTAGAGGTACAGCTTACACCAGAATCATGGAAGGACAACGAATGTGAAACACCTAACTGTTAGAGGAACAAAGGAAAAGGAGCAAATGCTTTCTTCTCCACCCGCTCCTCAGGTAATTCAGCAAAAACCAAGTAAGGTATCCACATCCAACTGCATAAAGTAAAACCTTAAAACTTCAGTTGTGGATGCAGGGAGGTGACGAGGAGAAGCAGGGAAATCAGGCCTTAACAGCCTCTGGAGACTACTGGTACAAGTTAGCTACAGCACAATGCTAATGACAATATGAACAACATCCAAGTAGTTATTAAGGAGGAAGACACTCGCGGAAAAGTGTTATACATAAGAGATGCTACAGAGTTCTGTGCATAGGTAAAACTGTGTAAGCAACTGAGCAAAGAATGCCTGATTAAAAAACATGCCTAAATTTGCTTTTTCTGGAGTTGTCTGGACAAAGTCAAGGGACTACGAGTTCCAAAAACAGCTCAGCTAACAAAGTCAGTTCACATACAGACCTATAGGCACCATGCAACCATGTATCCTGCCATCACAATAACCATAGCTGCTGGTGGTGTCACATCCACACTGACCACAGTGCAGCTTACGTTTGCTGGCTGCCAGCCTGTCAACACAGCATATATATGGTAAACTTTTTCCCTCTTTTCTCTCTGTACATTGCTCTTTGCAGAGACATTTAACATTGTTGGAA
Source organism: Forpus xanthops (assembly GCA_032466535.1). Classification (NCBI taxonomy): domain Eukaryota; kingdom Metazoa; phylum Chordata; class Aves; order Psittaciformes; family Psittacidae; genus Forpus; species Forpus xanthops. Next base: position 25,485 of record JASSUY010052383.1, on the reverse strand, counting down.
AGGGAGAAGGAGGAATAGAGTGTACACCACCTCCATTTGCTTGGGAAAACCAGGCTAGAAGCAGTACACGTCTTCGCAACAATGCATTGGAATTACTTTTCTGACCAGTCACACAGTGTTCAGTGGTGTCTTTTATTCTAATACTACACATTATTGCTCTTCCTTTCAACTATTAGTCTAGAGTGTCTTTAGACTGTTAGATGGGTGGAAAGTTCTCTACACCTGTATAGAAAGCTTTGAGAACAAAAGAAAACCAAACCCTCACCATAATGGCTTGACAGACTGTACTTCTCATAAGTTAAAGAGTTTAACTACTTTTTGTCATACTCAAGAGAATACAGACATCCTTCTTACCCAGAAAAGCATAGGAGTCACTGTACTTTGTCTTGAGAATATACCTCAACATGAACTTGCTGGATTCCTTCTCTGAGTTCTGGACATGATTCCTACAAAGAGAAAAATGGCAAAATGGCATTTTTGTTAGTTGATAGAATACATTTCAATGTAGGTGTTTACAATTAGTCCTTGGTATCAAAGTGATATTTTACCTGTTATATCTCAAACATGTGAATGGAACTGCCTTACTATACACTTTTAATGAAAACCAACACAAAGCTTCACAGAACTTTATTTCATTCATTAACAACATTTGTCAAGAGTTCAGAAGAGGATCCTCAAAATGAAGCTTCTGAGCCCCAGAAGTGAAGTCACAGCATCTGGATCAGTGAAGAGCCAGACACAATGGGCACACTCAGTAAAAATGGCTTCCCTGCAGTTTGGTCACAAGTCCAAAGCCGTGGTTCCCAAGTTGTGATTGGCAGTGCTGTCAGATCACCTCATACTCCCTCTCCTCCTTGTTTCCAGCTGCTACATCACATCAAAAGGCAGCTAAAAATACACACTTTTCTAATATTACTTTTCCAGGTAAGCAACTGCTGTACTTGCCACAGGATGTTATAGGATTGTGCAGCAAGAGGCATATGAACCATGATTCTAAAAATGGGAAAGTGGAATATAAGACAAGTTCCTTATTAAAAGAATAGGTCAGCACTTCCCTAAAATAATCATCATTGTTTTTCAGAAATCCAAGAGGAGTTGAGGGGCTTAATACACTCACACCACTGTCAGAAATCTAACAGGAACAGGACACAGGAGAGTAATTTTCTTCTCCACGCTACAGTCAAGCCAGGACAGCATTAAGAATTAACAGAAAACATTGGGAACTTACGTTAAAGCTTTACATGCAGAACAGGAAAGAAATATTCAAATATGATGCATTTACTGGAATGAGAAAACCAAACCACCCTATGGGGTTGAGCAACCACTAGGTGAATATTAAAAGTTATTATTCCCAGGCAGAAAATCCAGAGTAATGTCAGAAAAGTACTAAAGTTCCCATTCACCTCTGGAAGCACCAAAAGCACTGAAACACATTTCAAGTTAAGCCCCACTGCTATTGAAAGATTCCACAGAAGTAACCTTTCCAGAAAGCAACAGTTACTAAGACAAAAACTGAGTATATAATGCAGATTAAAGCAAAAGTTCGTTTGCAACTTTAACATTTGCACCCATTTCTTTCCCCCACCCCTTATGGTCTTAGCAAGTCTAGAAACACAAGACAGTAAAACCTTCTATACCTGGTTCTGAACAAGGCTTTAATGGAGCAAATAATGGTGAAGTTGCTAGAATAAGGGCTGTACAATTTTCAGTAAAGCCTTCCCTCAAACATTAGACCATCCAGGCCTCTGAAGACATACCTGCATTCCAAACAAAACCAGTAATGCTGTTTTACTGGGCACAGGTGACAAAGCGGCTGCACACCAACCATTTTAACTCATTAAAAACACTAAAAGCACACAGAAGCTGATCTTGACATTTCATGCTTAATGAACATTATTTTATACATCACTGTTATTCCCTTGCTCTGCTCAGGAACACGAGCAATATGTGTACCATCTATCACACCCGCACTGCTAGCCAGCTGGACAAGTTGCCTGGTGGCTCCAGGAGGCAGTGGTTGCTTTGGGAACCCATCCCTCGTTGATGGAAAACGGTGTCTTCAATTTGGGTGACAGTGTCAGTTAAAGCTCTCAACCTTGTGTATGAATAAAACTTGAGTCATTGGTAAACTACTTATTATTCAATCAAGTAATTTTACATTGATTTAAACTAATGTGCAACAGATATGTGGTTTCATGGATTTCTTGCGGCAGTGCTAAAGTTGACAAAATACAAACTACTTCTGAACTGGCCCTCAAGTCATCCCAGTTTTATGAAGGAGCAATGCCGGTGGTTATTTCAGCCAAAAAGTAAAGAAAATAAAGTTAATTCTACAAAAATCTACAAAGTGAATTCACCAATTTGTAGGTTTTCTAAGAAATATTCATAAAATGATGTCTTTTCAGCTAAAAATGATTTCTAGCTACTTTAAACTGGCATAAGTTACCTTAAAAAAAGAAAACCCAACAGGCAGTAAGCACTCTACAGGGATGACAGAAGCAATGCACAGTAGTATCTTCACACTCCATCTCCATTTGTAGTAAATTTGAGACATTCAAAGCCATGAAGTTTGCACGAGTGTAGTCTTCAAAGAGAAGCTACCAAAACCATTTGTGTAATACGATTTAAACAAAGACAATGGTTACAACCTGTCTGCAATCTCAAAGTACCACATATTAATAGATTACTGTGAAAACCCAGACCACTCTTCCAGAAGTGTCAAGAGATCTAACCAGAGCTTTCTGCCTGTGACTTCCTAGGAGAAACATTCTAAGCTAAGGTTGTATTCTGTCCCAAAGCCAATACACTTGTTTTACGTTCAGTGTTACCCAAATTAAAAATCAGCTGATATGGTAAGCTACATTGAAAATATTAACTCCTAAAATGTGCCATCTTCACAAAAGCTTATACACTGCATAACATATGATACCTTACAAAACAGGTAGAGTACACTTATTTCAAAACCAAGCATCTATAAGATTCGTTGTTTTGGTATATTCATACGATGATAGCTTTAAAGCACTGAAAGATAACAAGGAAAAAGCATCAAAACAAAACCAGTCAAAACTTCCAACCACCCGAAAAGGGAGGGAAATAGAGGGGAGGGAGAGAAATCAATCTCTGCTCTTCAAACACTATTTAGTTCAATGCTAGCACAAGCCTACATAGGAAAGCAGACTAACACACCCAGTGACACTGACGCACATCACCTTGGATCACCAAGGTAGAAGTGAAAGGAATAAAAGGAGTTTATGCTTCTTGTTTGGATTGTTCCTTACATTACAATGATTCACTAAGCAATGATAAGAGACTGGTATTAAAGACATTTGCTACCCTTAAGGTATGCCTGCAGAAGAGGTTAATGCCCTATTTGCAGATTGCCAAATGCCTGCTATAGGCTATTGCTCCTAGGGATGCACTAACAAAGCTACTCACATAAGCACTCCTCAACCTTATTCAGTCAGAATGAATAAGGCTGGCAAACACCTACCCTTGAAAGTAACCCACTTGAGGAAGGAAGGAAGGAAGGAAGGGAAATACTAAGGATTACAAAGCAATTTCCTCCCTTCCCATACACATTCCAGCGATAATGAATTACTACTGTACACTAGAGACAACTTTTGTTAATAAACAAGGAATATGCTGGCTTATGTGGCACCACGTGTTTTTCTGCACGTGCACAAAAACGTGTTCACTGCGGGCAGCTTAAACTGATTTGGAGGCTGGAAAGAAAAGGTGACTGTTATTTCTTAACTGATCAAGGCAAAAGGCCCAAATGTTCACAAAAGCCTCAGTAGGGCCAAGTACTACTGGTTTTTTCCCCCATCAGTCTCTGATAACTTCCAAGTGCAGTTGTGTAGGGAGAAGAATCGGAAGGTCTGAAACCCCACATCAAAACTCAAACCCGCCAAGGTGTAAAGGACACCAAGCTGAATTCCAACAACACAAAATTGGCCCAAGTCAGTAGCACAACCAGAAGAAATGGCGTCAGCCTCTTCCTGCCCACCTGCGCTGGTGCAGGAGGTGGTCTGTATACCATATGGCTGCTCAGTCAACCAGCTCGAGGAACTGATCCACACTGAAACGAATTCTCTCACGTCTTAATCATTTATTCCATCTGGTTTGACTTCTGTCTAAACATTCATGATAACTCAAGGGAGGATTGGTGAGGAGGGACAAGCAGCAGCCAGGGCAAGAATGCTTCCTTCCACTGCAGTGCTGGTTAGTTCTGCTCAAGACACAAAGACCTGAAACCGCTACTCTGAAATCTCCATTTGAAGCCTACCATGTTAATAAGCTGTAGGGCTCTGGCTTGCAGACAGAGAGATCAGGACTCTAAGCTGCTGTTTTGAGCATTTGTGTTGGAAGATCAGCCATTGAAAAATGTTTACTTCAAAACTAACATGCTCAGTTGGCTGGATGCGTCCTGCTAAAACAGAGGGAAAGCTACAGGTTTCAAGGACTTAAGGTGGCAGACTGTCAGCTCAAAAAAGAACACTCCTATTTTCCCATTATTCCAACCTGAAAGTAAGAAGTACTCTTCTCCCTGGCCTTGGTGCATTTTCACAATGAGCAAGGAGCAGTCTTGGCTTGGATAGCTGATGCTCTGCCCGTTTCTTTCCAAGTGGCCACACATTGGTAACTACAGTTCAAAATATCGTTCCAAGATATTTCAAACAGAGGGATATATCCTTACAGCCCCTTAAGCAGGCTCTGGAGTTTGAAAAGGACAATGTCAGGACTACATGTGTTCACAGTAGATTACAAAACATTATGTAGTTGCTATCTATTTCTTTTTTGTTCAGAAAATCTAAAATCCCTGAAACAGAAAAAACATCAGTGGAAGAACTGAATGTGAACACCGACTCAAAAATAATGAGGCAGCTCCTTCAGAAGTACTCTTTTCCCTGCAGTTACACGAATATAGCGGATAATAATACAGCCATCATGAACAGAGCCTGTATTTCTAATTATAAGGACCACAGAACTACACACAGCAAGCGTAAGTTTTAGATATTAATGCAGAAATAATGCTACAGAGATCTACTGAGAACTTCACATTGTGCTAGATAACCATGGCAGAAGCTCTGCTAATTCAAGATAATGATGCATAATCATACCAAGTGAAGACACCCTCAAATCATTAAGGCAGTGTCCCAATGGCCACACATCATAACATAGTAAGCCACACAAGTAACGTTCAGCAGAAGCAGTTTCTTTTCAAATACCTCTACACACCCTAAGCAAGCAACTCGTAACTTCCCCTTATCGTTTGAAAAACTAAAAGCAAAGGCATTAAGCTGGCAAAGCAAGGTGCCCGCTGTGGAAGAGATCTCTTGATGACTTGCTGAAATAACGCTTCTGTACTGGTATGTTTTAACTCTCCTCAAGCAAAAGCTGCCAATATACTCTTTTTAAACTCATGTGGGCAAAACAAAGTGTTCACATTAAGTAGGGCAGCCCTCTTGATGACTTCTGCAAAAACTGCAAGTAGTCTGAAAAACATTATGGAGTGCCCCCCTTGCAAGGCAGAATTTGTTTCTACTTTTAAGAACTCTAATGAAGCATAGTCTTCTCTATCAAGTTCTAAAATATAAACAGGTCTCAAATTGATATAAAGAGCGCTCTAACAGTTATACACATGCACTGTTGGGTGTTCCAAGTTAAGGAAAAGCATACTTTAATACCTAAGCCTCACTAGAAGCAAAGGAAATTGGAAGCAAAGTTGAACAGATGAGTCAATGGTATCCCTACTTCCAGACTAGCTCAGTAGAAACATCCAATTTCAGATTATTTTGTAAACGGTGCATTTCATTCAGTTGCAAATTGGCTGTTTTGCAAACAAATAGCTCCTCTCTTTTGGGATCAATTTCTACTGTTCTAACAGTCTTATTCCTACTGCTACATCTTTCAACACCTCTAGAGCCTGCCTAATGCCTCTCCCTCACCACAGTGCCCTTGCCCCCTGCTAGCCTAAAAGCATCTCCTTTACACACAGAGCTCTTTTCAAGCATCCAGCTTCCCATGCTCCCCTTCTGTCTGACCAAGCAAAAGATCATATACTTCAATACAAACTAGCTAGCTGCCACCTCTTAAAACTGGTAACAAACCTACTTGACTTTTACCTGCAGATATGACCTTGCTACTATCAAGTGCACCAGTAACGTTAGCAGTGAACAAAAAAACACAGATGCTACCCATAAAACCTCAGTGGATTATTTTTAATGTTCATCAGAAATGGCAAATTAATGATCTGAGCAACTCATAGAGCAAGAGATTTTATCTTTTTTAAGCACATGTAGCAATATTTAGTCTTCAAGTTAACACTGTTTAATTGCAGTTCCTAAGAACACACAGCTTCGGCTGCTACTCTTTAGTCGTGGTTCTAGGGACTTCTGAAGTTTCTGGCTCATTCCACTCAAATTTGAAGGAAGGGTGGCTTTTTTAATGTCTTGCAAATAGCTTGAATAGCAACATTGCTTTTTCCTGTGTAGTCACCACTGTCAATGGATCATTAGAGGCAGTGCTTCTCTTTGCAGCACGGTAAGTGACTTGAAATGTTTAAAAACATGAAACATTTCATCACAATTTGTAGTTCAATGGCATTAATGGATGACCTGTAAATTGGTCTAAATCCCTTGATGCCACTGTACTTCTAAAGAGAGATTAAGCTTCAAGCTACTGGGGAGAAAATTGCTGGACCAGCCTGGTCCAGCCACAGCCATGCTCTGTATCAAGCAGAAGATGGCCTGGGATAGATGGTAAACCCCAGATTACATGCTTCCGTGCTAGGATTTTGGCATGCAAACTCTATCACTACAGCACCACTGGCAATCTTCAACCAGTTGCTGGACAAAACGTGTTTTCATAGAATAAAAGCACATTTGAATAGCTGCAGAATGAGACCAGGGGATTTAACCTGCAAAGCGCTTGGTGAGCAAGGAGTTAAAATCCTGCCTAAGACTACCCCACAGCTGCTATCAGCAGTCAGGCTTGTCAAGGGAGGCTCTGGGCTGTCTTGACAAGACTAATTGGCAGCAAGCACCTGGCTCCCTAGGCTGGGCCCCCCGTAGGTAAAAGAATATAAACCCTGCAAAGAAGTAGAAGCAGCTGGAAGGCTTCCAGCACGCCTAGCCTGTTTCATGTTCTCACTTTGATCCACATGCAACTCCATCCTAAACCATACCCAGTTAGAGCTATCAGAAACGTTTTCCTCCAGCCTTCCAGCTGAAAAGGACCCATGCTTTATGGTCGTATACCTGCGAGCTCTGCCACTGAGTGCCCACCAGGCATTGCTGTGCGGGGTCATGCTGCAGCACAGCCAACTGCAACACCAACACTACTATTAAACTGCAGCACGATTGGAACTTTGGTTTTCAAATGCCCCCAAAAATCAGCTTAAAGGTATTATTAGAACTTCAAAATTACAGACCAATATGCCAGAAAATCAAAACTAAGCGTGTCCTGGATATTCTGTATATTGGACATATAAAGCACATGCAGCAACAGCTTATGACACACAGCAAATTACAGTGCATCTCTGAAGAAAGGGAAGAATGTAGAAAACCCAGACCCATTCTGGAAGCTAGCTAGAAGTAAGCTGCACAAGGAACTTGAAGTGGGACTTCCAGGAGTGTGAAAAGACACTTAGAACACGTTTTGACCTCTGCTAGGAATAATGATTTGAGCAAATTTAAAGCTTCCTGCAATTCCACTCTTTGGTTTTTGCAATAGTAAAACTCAAGTAAAAACAATTTGAAGCATTAGCCTTGCAGGTTCAGTCCCTGACGTAGGGAATTTTTTCTTAGGAGTAAAGGGAAAAAATACCAGTTTGTTAGCTTAGCAGAGTTTTACGTTATTGAATCAACAAGTGTCTAATTATCTATACACACACACCAACATACATAGAATAAATGCATCGATATATTTCAGGTTGTTTTTTTTTCCTCAAGTTTTAAGACATTTTAAGTATAAATACTGAAAAGAAAACTAAATTTCTTTAGAGCAACGTATTCAGCTGAGGCTTTTATGCCTGTGCCAAGTTCCACATTTTAGGTGGTTTACTTTTAGCTTGCTAGTCAAGAATTCCAACAATGTACAGTAGCATGATGATTTCCATAACTTGACTGGAGATTTAGAAGTGTTAAAAGGCAATGTCAGACATGGTGTTTGAAAGACATGCCAATCAATAAGTGTTAATGCAGAATTACAGTGTATGTGAAAACTAGAGATTGCAATGGAAGCACTTGGTAGTCACACTACTGGCGTCCCCAAGAGCCATGCAGCATGCCACTTTGGTTTTAATTGAACACCTTATATAAACAATTGCACAATACTTTTAGCTGATAGTGATGTTAAACAGGACTAATACAAAGATCCATTAGCAATCTTTAAAAAGAAAATGAGATTGTAGATTGCTAAATTTAGAGTTACTGCTTTAATGGTAAATTGCTTCCTATAGGGACAGCACAGAACAGTTCCAGCTCTTTGCAATACCTGCTCTCCTTCTGGATTCTACACCTCTACACAAACAAGGCTGATGAGTAAATTTAGAGTCTCTCTTGGTCTATACTCATGAGTGGAAGGTGTCTGTGCCCAAGGCAGGAGGGACTGGAACTGGATACCCTTTAAGGTCTCTTTCAACCCAAACCATTCAATGATCCTACAATTTGAATGAATGCTTATTCAAGCAAAGAAGCACCTGTGTGTGTTAAGTGACTGAGCCCCCACAGGATGAGAACTTCCTAAGAAAAAAGGTGTTTGGTAATCCCTTAGTTCTGAAAATAAAACAGATAAATGCTCTGCCTTTTGAGGTCAACTATCTAATCCTAAAGCTGCCTCTAGATGAGGATTGCTGCACCAAGACCTAGTCACAGACCAATAACCCACTGCTTAGCTAATGTCTATTAATGCCTATTAATCAATAGGAAAATGGCCTACCTGAAAAAGGCAACTCACTACCTGCGATACCACTCTAATAGCCCCCACACACACATAACAGCTCATGCAGTAATGTAAAGTCACCAAGTATCTAAGGGCTCCTGATACACACAAATATAAGTTACATGCTGCAGGAATTAGAAAAATTGATGTTTACAACAGCAGTACCAGCTGCACAAGACTAATAAAACTCATTATCCTCTTTTATCCTTCATTGGATGTATGAAAAGTGGAGATTCAGTTGAAGGAATGGTTTAAGAGACTGCGCTTCATGCAGAAAGCTTGCAGCACCATAGGAAACTGAGAAAAGAAAGCTAGATCAGATAATGACTGGATGCTGAACTTGTCACAGAGGGGGTATTGCAAAAAAGCCACAACCCAACAACAACCAACCAGATGAAAAAAACACAGAAAACCAAACAAACCACAAACACAAAGTGATTGATGCTATTTCACTGTTATCAGCTTGAGATCATCAGTTATCATGCCCTGCTTGAAAGGAACAGGAGAGTATAGGCCTTTCTAGGTTGTATCTCAAACAGAATTTAGCCGTAGCCAGGGCACCCTAAAGGTGATAGCTCATGACAACTAACCTACCACTGCTTTTCTGCTAATCAAAGGGATATTCCTGCCTTGTTCCCATCCCTTTGCATCACTTCCAACATTGACCTGACCTCTATTTTCACTTATGAGTTAATTAATGGAAGCATGAGACAGACCAAAAGCCCTTGCTAGAAAGAGAAGCCAGAAGAGACAAGTGTCAGCACGAGTGCAGAAGAAGCTCCAGAAGAGAAAAGGAGAAAACCCATCTCTCCCTGCAGCAGTGAGTTGCTAACAGTGGTTTAGCCATTTCTATAAAATCCCACTCCTTATTGTGAAACCACATTTTCCTGATACCAGGGAACACACTTAATAAATTTAATAAAGTCATAATTGTGCAGCAAAAAGATAAAATGATGCCTTGAGACCAAGACTTATCTAGAAAAATACTGCACTCTTCAGAGGAAACAGGGGCCATAACACTATTAACAGGAAAAACTTTCAACACAGAAATACAGGAACTATTCATGTTTCAAAAAAGGCAGTTCAACTGTTACTCAAAATACCAATCTACATAAACATTTTCAAGATGACAGGGACATCAATAGATGACTTCAGGAAGCTATAATCCCTTAGCATCCTCCACATCAAAATAATATTTCTACATCAAGAATCCAATTCAAGTTTCCTCGATTTATCATTAGGAGATGTGGCAGTTTCCAAATCGAGTACTGTAACATGGAGGCCAGAAGTTCCTGATGGAAAACATGCATGGTGATCACAAGAAATAGGATTACAAATTGTCATTCATAGACAAAAACCAAGATGTTTTCTCAAGACACTGATGATTAGCCACAGCTTGAGCATCCCCAAAACCATTAAAGCTGAATAACTACAAGTTATTCAGTGCAACTTCAAGACCTTCTGCTATAGACTGGTAGGTAGAGAATGGAGGGGAAACCAAAGAACACTGTCTAGTGTTTGAGGGTATATAACATTGCAAGTTTCTGATAGCACCGGCTTCAGTGGCACATAGGCATACAGAACTAACCTGCAGGTAACTTTAAATCCATACCGATTCAAAGAAAATGTCACATTTACTTCCATAGCAGTTATGCTAAGCAGCCAGACTAGAACATCTTTCAGCAAAATCTGTCTGTTCCCTCCTAGACTGAAGGAAGGCAAAAGAAGAAAGTTCTGCTCAACCTGGTACTAACTTCTTGTGAAGTTCACACTGCTATAGTGGGCACTGCGGCTAGTTCAGAGGGACGGCAAAAAAGCTTAGTAAAGGTTCCCTCACCCAACTTCAAGCATTGACAAAATAGACACAGAATTTGCTACAGCAGAAATGCATTAAAAAAGAGAATACTTTAAGCTGTACAATGTCAACAGGCAAGACCATCTTTCTTACAGCTTAAACTACCCACCTCCAAAGGAGCAGAGACATTCGGCCTACTTGGTGGGCTTAAAGTCTTCTTCTCAACAAGAGGAAGATGCCTCTGAAAACATGTTTTCCTTTTAATAATTTATATTTTATGATCATCTAATGCTTCCTGTTATTAGACCATATTCAGTGGCTGCCTTTAGCTTCCTAGTTTGTTCTGAATTTGACAGGCCAGGTAGCTACCTAAAATAGCTCTTCAAGGCTGAAACTGCTGTAGCAAAAACATCCAAAAAAGGTTGTATTTTGATTGTCCAGTAGTAAAAAACCCCAACAACTACACCACCACCTCACCTTATAAACTCAGGATGCATGGCCTTTGTGTGGTACATCTGCTCTCCTTACAGAAGTAAAGCCATAAGTGGACCAGTTTCAAGCTCCCCAAATAAATAAAAACCTACTTTAGATTCATTGTCTCAGAAGCCTTTCCAGATTTTATCTGTTAAGGTCTCTAAGGAATCAGATTGAGCTTTTTTGGATGACAGTCATGGCAATCAGTACTGACCAAACATGTATACCCTACTCCTACAAAGTGATGGAACGTGCTCCCTACAATCCACAGTTACACATAAGTATGGCAAGTGGCATCCTTGTTATAAGTAACCTCTTTGTTCACATACAGGCAAAGCCAAGCTTTAGCCCAGTATGGATACCTCTAGAAAAAGTCTTGTCAAAATCACATTCAAGAGTACAGGTGCTGGTAGGAGTCTAGAGGTACTTGGAAGCTGTTGGGACAGGGAGGAGGAATGAGTGCATGATTCCAGAGCTGATGTGTCTCAAGGCTGTCTCATGGAGATTTCCCACCTGGTTTAATGCCATAAGACATTCCCCTTATTAAACTGGGACAATTCTGTTCCCAGGCTTTGCACAGCTTACTGCAGTCCAGGGATGTACTTGAAAGAAAAGTCCTGCTAAGCATATGGAGCGCAGGGAGTCTCCAGGAATTCCACAAAGAAATGCTGCCATGTCTAGATCACAAATATTCAAATTCAAAGAAAACTGGCTCCATTTTGGCAGATTTTCACGTAAAATTAAACCATTACAGCTCAGCCAGAGACCACTACCAACAAATGTCAAGTAGAGGTGCACTACAGTACTTCAAAGAAGAAACTAGCATTAAAAAAAGGCAGAGATTTATTATGGTTTTACTTCTGAAAACAGATAAAAGTGTTTTGGCTGAACGCTTTAAATAAAATTAAACTCAAGGCAAAGAAATGGCATAAAATATTTCAGTCTAAAAGACTGGAGTTCAAAAGTTATAAGCAACTGAATACAGCATCTCTTCAAAATTGTCTAACACCTCCTATTATCTATGGCAGAGATGAAGGAGGAACAACAGTGGGAACAATGACTCATGTGTGAACTCCCAGTGTCACTTACGCAGCAATGCACTTCACTATAGAAGTCTGCAGTTGTGAAACAAAATAGGACACTTTGTCAGTGACAAAATCATGGCTATTGAAATTGTCCATCGAGAGTTTGCAAGGTGATGGGTGAACAACTAGAGACTATTGGAGTTATTTGTGTAATGGCCAATGTCAGGTTCAGTGAAATGGCAGAGCAAGATGATCCAGCAAGCACAAATAAAATATAAAGCTTACCTTACTAAACATTTCAGCTACTTGTCTACTCATTGAGATCATGTACCATAAACACTCTGCCATCTTGTTTTCTCCAGAAAACATTTCATGAAAGGCAAATGAAAGTGATCTTTGCAAACCCCAGAGATATTATACTCAATTGCAAGACTTCAAAGCCTTTGTCTTGTACAATGGTACTCTCCTTCCTAACAATACAGAGTAGAGGTGGTGAACTAGAAAGTGAAGCAATATGGACATATACAGTACTCAATATTCTCTTAAGTTACTGCTTAAAATAAGGGACTTCTAGGCCCACAGTAAGCAGTAACTACGGTCCATAAGGACCAGGTAAGGCCCCTCAAAGAGTCTGAAGAGGAGAAAAAAACCCGGGTCAACAGTAAGAAAACACAATGACCAGGAGAGGTTTTTCTTCATTCTTATGGACATTCCATTTAACCTCCACTCATACATAAATAAAACCAGAAAGAGCTATGGTTCTTTACATCCAGTTCCCATTGCTCAACTTCTGCCATGGGCAATTTGAAGCATCATACAGCAACACTACATGCAGCCAGCCTAATTTTGGAATACCTTTCAATACAGCTGCACCTGGTCCAAAGTCATACCTTTGTCTAAATATTCAATGTTTATTGTTGGGTTGGGTTTTGTTTGTTTGGGTTTTTTTGGTTTGGGGTTTTGTTTGCTTTTGGGAGGTTCTTGTTTGTTTGGATTTTTTTGTTTGTTTGTTTCTTCACAGAATAGACTTTTAAGTATTATATTATACAGTATTATATTTTATAGCATAGCATATAGTCTATTCTAGACTTTATAGAATAGACTTTTAGTTGTAAGGAACTGTCAATGATCATCTAGTCCATCTGCCTAACCAATTCAGGGCATTGTCCAGAAGTCTCTCAAGCAGTGACAGGCTTGCAGCATTATCCACCTCCCTAGGAAGCCTCTTTCAGTGTTTGACCACCCTCTCAGTAAAGAAATGCTTCCTAATGCCCAGTGGAATCCTCCCCTGACAGAAGTGTGTACCATTCCCATGCATCCTGTCACTGGATAACAGGGACACAAGATCAGCACCTCCATCTCCAATTCTTTTCAGAAAGCTGTAGAGACAAATGAGCTCACCCCTCAGCCTCTTTTTCTCCAAACTAGACAAGACTGAAGTCCTCAAATGCTACTCATAGGACACAACAGACTTCCATGGTCGTACGTCCCTTCTATCTGAGGAAAGGGGAGAAAGATGCAAAAGGAGCAGAAATTCCTTTAACAACACCACATGCTGGCACCACATAACAGCCCTGGGATCACACACAAGTCTGGTTATTACCACCACCAGCAGTTGTGCTACTACAGACATGCTGCAAGCTTCAGCTCTGCAGATTACACACAGAACTTGATTTCACCTCCTTCTCCATCACTATATGATACATTCTGTTGCTGCTGCTCCTCAGAAAGTAAGTTTAACTCTACGTTCTTTCTGTGCACTCCCATACAACAACCAAAGTACATGAATACACAGTTCACTCCTATCTACTTACTTCCTGGATGTATGGGATAAGTAAGCTGGCAAAGCCTCCTGAGCAGCAATTTACTACATGCATTTATTTGAGCCCCAGGCTTAGCTCCCACATTGAAGTATTAACTGCCTATGCTGCCTGAAATGTTGAAGTACAATCACTTTCCATTAGAGCTAAACACATGGTTCAACTCCAAAATTAGTAAAAAGACTATAAAACAGACTGACAAAGCTAAATGAGTAGGAAACAAGGATCAGAAGCACTGCATTCATTTAAGGATTTGCAAGTGTTGCTGTATCAGCAGGCCTACCTAGTAAGATTTTGTAACAGAGAGGTAGCTCTGCACACTGATATTCTTTCCCCATTTGGCTTCCATCACTGCCACAAATCGAAGTCCAGATTTTTTTTGCAACAAAGCTCTATCTAACACCACCATAACTCCTGCTACACAAACTACGGGTTTGACAGCACAGTAATGACAGCTAAGATCAAGACTACTTCTCCATGCCGGTAACAAACTCAGCTAAGTTTGTGAAGCATCTATCACTCCTTATACCAACACAATGGTGTTTTTCTAAAATCGAATTACATACTGAGCATTAGGAATATATCTCTAATAGATTTCAAAAAACCAATAGTCTATGTTGTATTTATGCAATAACGTATAGTTAATTAACTACTCCAAACAAGGTTCCAGTCCCTGCATCATAAGATTCCACAACAGTAATGTACTGACATTTTCCTCCAGAATCAACTTGATCAAATATAGTCACAAATTATCATCTTCCTTTTATTCTAGTTAATTAGAGAGCAAGTTTTCTACGTATAAACACTGGTTTGTAAACAGCCTAGCAAGTGCTGTGCCATCCATGTGAAAAGACATGCTGTACATATGTAGGTAGTATCCCAGTGAAATTCCATCCAGAGGCAATTGCAAGAATAAAACTCACACTCATTGCAAATCCTGAAACAAATAAGTATTCTTTGCCACTGTGAAGACAACTTACAGTGATTAATGACAGAACTAAAGATCCTTCAGAAGAGAGGCATCAGTTGAATACTATCACACACTATTCAATGACTTAAGTACATCACCCTGCTGCCACAGAGCTCCTTTCCTGCCTCCTCAGCCCTTCCAGGACACCAAAGAAAAGTGCATAAGTTAGCAAGGCAGAAGAAATTCTGCTAGTCATTTCATCCATGATGTCAGCTTATTCTTAAATCAACAACTGCTAAATTACTGTCTCCGAACCCATAATGACTTGAAGAAAGACAGGGTACCATGCTGAACCCAGGACACATTCCAGAGGTGCCAGCCTCACTGTCAGCAGGAAGCTTGGAGGCAGCAGGCTTTAAAGATGCCTTGACATCAACTTGCTGTGAAAACTGAAGAGCTTCCACAGAACTGCTATCTGTTTTACAAGGAAGCTGTACCCCAGTAACTTTTTCACTACATTAAATCAGTTTTATACTTCCGTGAGCAAATTGCCTAGGAAACAGCTTTGAAAACCTTACTAGCACCTACTCCTGTGTTTGCCTTTGGCACAGAAGAAGTTTTGACTCATTTTTATGTTCAATTAATCCATAGTCACATACTACATATGCTGCTGGAAAAACTCAGCTTGCTGGAAATGGCAACTATAATTACTGACCCTCTTCAAGTCAGCCAGCATTAAATTGCAAAGTAGATTTTTCTGGCATTGGAGGTATAACTTAATGGTACAAAGAAAAGCAAGTCTGAGTGCAACAGAAGAAACCAAGTTCAACATTTGTGAGAACTCAAAAATTAAATACAAGCAGTGTACTTAATTTAACTACAGGAAAAACCTGAGAACAGACCCCAAATAAGGCTAGCCTCTTGCTAGATTTATATTGTGTAATAAAAAGGGCAAAACTATTTCGTTGCACATCTTTGTTGCATCAAACTTTAGTCTGTCAAACAAAGCATTAATATGAAAAAAGAACATTGTTCCATCAAATTTCACAGTAATGAACAAATAACAAGCCACAGCTGCATGGCATTTCATCTCCTACATAATAACAGCCTCTTTTCTCCACAATTTTCAGGTTTGCTTCACTCATTCTTCTCTGGGATTATAAGGAAAGAAAAAAAATAATCTTAGTGCCTCTGTATTTCTCAGGAAAACAGAAAACGCCACTGCAGGCATCCCATTAAGAAACTTGTGTGAAATTACACATGCCTATCTTGATGAAACTGGCAAATCAAGATTCTTTTTACTTATGACTACTTTGAAGCAACTACAGGGATGACATATCCTTCAACCATGCATAGATAATAGTATGAGTATGCCATGTTAACTTTACTAGCATGGAGGAGATTTGCTTTATAGAATCACAGGATGGTTCGGGCTGGAACGGACCTTAAAGATCACTCAGTTCCCTGCCATTAGCAGGGAAACCTTCCACTAGACCAGGTTGCTCTAAATCCTGTCCAACAGGGCCTTGAACACTGCCAAGGATGGCGCACCATGTGGACTGAGTTCTAGTATAAAATTAACTAACCTCTCATATGTGAAATAAACTTTAAAAACCATATTACAGAATTCATGGGCTATGTAGATCTCTTGCAGTCTTTGTTTCTACTGCTACACGGTCAAAACAAGAGTTATTTGCTTAACTGAAACAAAAGATTATTTTATAAAATGGCAATTTTGGAGCCTATAAGCAAGAACTTACAGGACTAAGACTAAGGCCATTTGCATCTTAAGAAGCATTTACAAAATAGAGATAAACTGTGAAATCTTCAGCTTATCCATTATCATCTGATGCTCAGGGAGAGTATTTTCTACCCAAATAAACCAAATGTATTGCTGAAAACAGAGCTGTAAAGTTTCTCTGGAGCTCATTAGCAACAAGGATTTCCAAATGTCAGTTAAATATAGATAGCCTCAAAAAGACAACTGATGATACATTACTATGCTAATTTTTTCCATTCTTAAAATTCTTATCAAAACTACTTGTAGAAAAAGAACAAAAACACTCAAAAAAAGATGCTAACAGTGATCAGCAGATACGGAGAAGGGTCAAACAGAACAATACAGAACAGGGAGATTTTAAACTTCCAGACCACTGCTGAGTTGACCCCTAGAAGCTGCCTTCTAGACCTAGTCCTGGAAACAAGTAGAAGTTTAATTAACAAAAGGCCAGGTTTGCCTGAATTACACACGTTTCTATGGTCCACTAGAGAACAAAGTGCTTTCCCAACACCACATGCTATACTGAACCTAAGTGCAACACTCAATCTAAAATACAAGATGACTACTACATTTACAGACACAAATCACTCTGCTGGTCTGGACCTCAAGGCCCTAACCTCACTTACTCTGTTCACGACTCTTACACAAACATCAAAATAGAAAACTTGTTCAAGGCAGTGCTCACCAGTCCTCCACACAAGCAACTCTGAGCTATAGATGAGTGTAATGACTTGATAGCTTTGAATTTTAGCCACATTCCTTCTAACAAAAACACTGAAAATCCTTCAACAGATGCTTCACTCCCAGAGGAGCTTGAGAGAACAAAACCTTATCGTATGCATATAAGGACTAACAGTTCTATCAACAAAAATGCTAAATCCTCCAACAGATGCTTCAGACCCCAAGGAATTTGGGAGAACAAAACCATATCATCTGCACATGACAATTGACACTGGTCAACCCAGACTCATGAGACAAAGCAGTTTTCTCCCTTCTTATAGCACAACTGTTTCAACATTATAATAATTAGAATTTCTGATAGGTTTCCAGATTATCCTTTTAGTTCCAGTAAAGGGAAATGGAAGATCAGCAGGTCAAGCTGAAAGAGTCCTTTCATTTATTCAAATTTATTTATGCAAATAAGTGTTGCTGAAATATAATGCAATGGGCAATAAGAATACCTCTGTAATATAGATTACCGTGTGGATTTACTGAATTTGCAAACATTTTAACTGAAACATGAAAGAACCATAAGAAAAGTTGTTTTGGAATTGTCATACCGGAGGACTAATTGCTAAGCTATCTTTAGTATAAAGAACAAAAGATCATTTTTATGCTTAAAGTGAGTAAATTCACAGCAATTACAAATATCGGTATTTCTACATTTTTACCAGGGCTAATTTCCCAGAATGATTTTTTTTCCAAAACTCCATGTCACACATTCTCTTCTGAAAACAACCAAGTCACCAAATGACCCAACAATCGCAATGTTATAATCCAAGATGTGACATCGTTTTGTTAATTGCCAAACCAGGCTATAAACTAATAATGTGAGCAAATACAAACAGAAAGACAAGGCACACATCCCCTCCCAGAGTCAGCGCTTTGCAATTCAGGGCCCTAAACTAGAGCTCATACCTCTGCATTCTCCAGGATTAACAGAATTTTTAACCTCACAATACTAATCTAAATTGTTACATATAGTTTGGCTTACATCTATCAGAACCAGAAGCCCTGTTATCAAATTTCTTGCTCCCATAAATAAGGCATCCCCATCTTAAGGACCACAGATTTGCAGAACTTCTTCAGTAGATAGATCATACACATTTTTGAAGATAAAGCTGGTCAGACACCAAAACTTCAAATCCAATTTACATCCAAATCTACCCAGCATCATGACAATCTGCACTAAGGCCTTGATCTACTCATCCCATCACATACCCCAGCCCACCCTCTTACACTGACACCAGCACCCAGAGTTAGTCTCCCTCAACAAGCCCTCATTGACTAACCCAAGGGAAAAAAGAAAGGAGAACATCATGGATTAAAACAATGGATTGATTAAAAAATTAGAAACTCTGACAGATAATCTGGGGACCCCAAGTGCATAATAATACAGGTACAATTTAGGATAGGTCAGACAGAAGCTTTATTAGCTATGATAACAGAGAGAACACTGATAGCATCTCTCCCAGTCCTCTGTCAAGTGGTTACAAAGATCCAACTTATGTACTACTTCAGAAAAAGTTAAAAACCAATCATTTCAATGTAAACAAGACCAGGTATCCATGCCTGGGGTGGGAAGGACTCCTGAACTTCCTTGCTAAACAGACACAATTCTGAGCAGGACTCAAGCAGCAAGTAACAATATGGAGAGATGGTTTTGGTGGAGCCTATAGGAGTGGCACAGCCACATGGTATCATATCACCCTCGCTCACAAGTGGAGTGGTGGAAACAATCACAGACTGATAGCTTACAGTTGAAAGGAATGTTCTTTTAGCAAAGATAAGAGTGAGCAGTCTGGCTAAGAGGTTAAGTAATAGCAATTTTAACACCACAACTGTTTGGCAGCTTAAGAATACACAGTTCTTTTCCTCTTTCAAGCCATAAGACCAATATATAAGAAATGAGATCTAGAAAGTCTAAGACACTGCAACACACGAATAGAAATTTGAATTTATTGGGCAAATTTTAAATTAAAAAAAAAAAAAAAGTGTTTGGGTAAAATTGCTGGTTTATGTACTCATCCAGCACATCTGAAGTAATAAACTACAAATCAATTTTACAATGCTATTTGTATATTTAACTGAATTCCATTTTCTGTCCAAATGAGGTTTAACATATGCTTAAAGGAAAAAAAAAAAAAAAGAAGCATGTAATTCATACTTGTGAAAATTAAATGAATAAATGTGAAAACTAAAGATCTAGGAAAACAAAGCATCAACTAAGCAGTACAAGTGTTTAACCAACTCTATCACACCAAGAATTCGGTCAACTCAAGATTAAAGATAATTTGCAGTCTGAAATTAATTCAGTTTATCCATATGCTACTTCAAAAGAACAAGAGACCTCTTATGGCACTAGTGAAATGATACTCCCTTCTTCACAGAGGCCAAATGTAAAATCCCTCCAAAAACAAAGTTTAGTAATGGGTATTTTTTCCATAAGCGAGGCAGTCAGTAAATCAGACTCTGCTGCACATGCCTTATACTGCAAAACCAAAAACCTAAGGTAGAGAGGCACAGTATACAGGTAGGTACAAAAGCAGATGCGTCCAAGCAGACAGAATTTGAGACACCTTGGAAATGGAAGTCTGGAGTTCAAGTTCTTTTCAAGAAACAGGGTACTTGCAGGTGTGCCTTATTAAAGGCATTCATCCTTAGCTAGCCAAGTTCCATGAATAAAATTATGTCAAACTGGCATAAACAATCACTATAACCTAAGATTTTGTTACTTCAGGCCAAATATTCCAAGAGATTCTCTCAACTGTAATTCATTCAACTGCAGTCCTTGAGTCCCTGCTAGCCTAATGGGAATCTGTAAAGGGTGTTAAGTGACAGCCTTCTTTATCCCAGAATTACAATTCTTAATCCTATGATTGACATTTGGGCCTTGCACAATGAGGCCCAAATGATTTCATCTGGGAGCCAGGCTGACTGTTGCATTATTATCAGGATTCATTCTGATGAGGAGGAACAAAACAGACTTAGTATGGCAGAAAAACTTTTTTCAGTTTTCTACTGTCCTTCAATTTTTAAACACTCTTTCAAATTTCATCTCAATAAATATACTCTAATCAGAAATTGCTGAAGCACTTTCAATCACTAAGTTTCTGTCTGTAAGAAAGTGGTGCTCGCTATTGCAGTATGTACTGAGATACAACAGTGTTCTAAGAATGCCTCAATGCATCTTCAACAAGAGCGAGAATACTTATTTTAAAACCTGAGGTTTATAAAGAGATCTTGGGCACTGCACTGATTTTTTTTCTTATTCTGCTGCAGCAGACAGAAAATTCCTGACCTCTTTAGTTCTTCACCTAGCATAGAGATCCCAACTTTCACAAGTAAGGACTGCTGGTTAAGTACTTCAGCTGATAGCAGAGTACACAATCAAGTAGTATCCAGCTAGCCAGGAACACACTGTATACAGCTATATAAAGAAAATACTTCAGAGTCCCCAAGAAGTATTACTTATCTGGGCAGCCTCCATTTCCCTCTTCTTCTTATCCCAATCTTTCAAAGAAAGGCTTTAAATGCTTTGCAGCTGTCCAACATTAAGGCCGAAGAATTCAACAACCATGGCTGCATAGAAGCACAGGGGGGAAATCAACTACCATGTTATCCAGAATTCAGGACCAGCTACAGATCTGGAAGAGGTTCCTGAACTACAAACTTCTTTAATAAAATCTGGATAAGGACCCAAAATTATTCTTTCTTCCTTCCAGATAATTCTATGAAGGGATTTCTATCATACAAACCAGTGCAGACTATCCCTAACTGCACTGAGTTTTAGCCAACCTCTCACAACCAAAAATATCAACTACCACCGCTGCACATATTTTCTTACTGAGATTTTCAGGTGGTCTGCATAGTCTTATACCCATGAAATTAGTGAGCCGTTTCGTATTTCCTCAAAGTAAACTGCACATTACATGATTCACCAATTAGTGTATTCATGAAGCTTTAAAAAGCAATCAAAATTTCCTTTTTGTTGAAAAATTTAAGAGATGTCCAGCTGTATGCATGGAGAGAGCATGTGGGCTTCTCTCCTTTATTTAACTTAACTAACAGCTATGTTAGCTGGTGAAAAATATTCAGTGTGTCAGAGTTAATTTATAGAGCTGACAAAGTATAAGGGCTCCAGAAGGTATAGCATACATTTACTAAATTTTAAATACAACATTTTAACTAGATATAGCTCAAAGATTAAAATAACTGTCCAACAACCAAACCACACAAATACATAGCATTTCAGGGCACTTCTTATTTAACGGAGCCACTGCACATTTGCTTCAAACTTATGCACAGGTTAACAGTTTTGGCAAAGTTGATAATCCTTCTGACCCCAAATCCCATAAAGCAAAATACAGCGGGTTTTTTAACTAGGTAGACACCTTTAGAAGACAGCGGGCACCTCAATGCAATGCAGGGCATGATGAGATGGAGGGGAGGCACAGGAAATTTCTCAACACAACCAAACCTTGTGGCCTTAACGAAGCCTCTAGGCATAAATACCACAACATAGTACTAAGTGCTTTTTTCCCCCTAAGGCTGAAGAAACCTACCAAACATAGCTCTTGGGCAAACTAGAGGCAAGGAAAACAGCCTAAAACAGCTACTCAAGAATCATTTAACTAGCTGGCCTACTTCAATGTTTTGGAATAGGTATCAGTATTTTAGTAGTTTATAGTGAAGCCTTTACATCAAAAGTTTTTCTCCACCCTACAAAGTTAGGATTGTTCATTTTAGTGAAGAAAAAGGCATCTTGTTTAGGTTTTATATTTGTTTTCACTATTTGTAAAAGTGAATGAAACATCACCACTTTAGATCAACCTACAGTATGAAAGTTACATGGAGTCATCTGAACCTCATCTATCAAAAACAAAGTACCAAGCAAAAGGCTATTAGGGAACAAGGTGGTTTACAACCCTTAACAGAAATCATCACTATCTTTTGATTAGACTAAAATAACATCTTAATTCAAGCACAATGAACATGACCAGAAAAATGCACGATATACCATCTTGAGTTATGAGTCCATCAGGGAAACACATGAATTGCCGCATTCAATTCACTGAACAGTCATCCCTCCAGAACCTTGCCACAGAATGACAGGTTCCACATGTTTTAAAGAAGATTAAAAATACACCCAAAACCTTTCTAAGAGAACACAGTTATTTCTAATCCCTTCCATCTGCTCTCTTTCTTAGATGTACCTGCCATCATGAAAAGAGCAACAGTGGAGAAATTCTAGATAGTCCTCTAAGGACTAACAAAGCCATTTTTCCAATGCTCTCAGTTGTATGAAGTCATGTCAAGCTATTGCATGCTACACAGCTATCTGAGTTCACTAGTTGGTTTTACTGCTAATGCAATTCTGAAATCAGAGTAGATGGAAGACATCTAAAAGACCAACTGGAACAATCCGAACACACTCAGCAGCTCAGTCCACCAGGTCCCAAGGCTTTATTTTCCCTTTTTTGTAGTTTGCTTTGGACTGACAAAGACCGCACCCCCAAAAACATAACTAAGTCACTCTAGCATAGTTATTAATGTACAAAACCCACATAACAATTAAATATGTTCTGACAGAGACCTTACTGCTATTGCACTGACACCAGGTCCACTTGTTTCAGATTGACAACTGAATTAGGAGGTTGTTAACTTGGAAGCTTGCCTTCTTCCAGTAGTCCCTGTAGCAATCTCATTAACTGGGGATATTCAAGGCAACAGGGGTTATGCTCAGGGCTGCATGACACCTTCGGCAGGAAGCCTTGAACAGCACAAACCTGCATGTCACAAGAACTTGAGGTGTGGGAACCACACCTCGAGATTTCTATAGCTGTAACATAGTTTAACTATGAAATTGCCCTAATGTCATCTCTGCGCACACTTACGGCCCATGTGAGATCTGAACTCAGAAGAGACCTGAGTAAGGCAAACAGTATTTGGGGGCTGTGATGTACCCCACGGTCATCACCTACTGACACAATCCCAACATCCCTTCCTGAAACGGACTTACGGAAGGACATGCCATTCTCCTCGATAATTCACCGGACTCAAGACTTCCCGCACCCATAAATTAGTCTTCATGTTGCACAAATACACTCTGCAGGGTGGAATGAGACTAAAATTTCTCTTTCATAAGAGCAGCGAGCGTATCTTGGATTAAGACCCCTAAACTAGAAAGCTAACCAGGTTCACAAGAAAGAACATCAGGCTTCTATATAATCCCATAATAAAGATAAAAGCACTTCTAGAAAGGTACATTAAGACACTGATTCTGTAAAGAAGTTTACACTAAAGGGTCCAACAACTACGCAATCTCCTTTCAGTACTGGGTCTTAACTCATTATATTAACAAACTTAAAGTGAAACTACTCTAAAGCTACACTTTAAATGATAATGTACTTAAGCCCTAGCACAATATTTTCTGTGGTACCTGCAACCACAGAAGGGTCTTTTTTTTGCCATTCACCAAGAAGGAAACAAGAAAAAAGTGCCCTGAAATGCAACTGCTCATCTTTTAGGAAATGTTAAATTAAAAAATTACACAAAAGATGTTAAGATAAAGTAAAAACTTGAGAAAACAGAACAGGCAAATGTCCTTAAAGCATCTGAAGCACTCAAATAGCTTTGAAAATGCAATTTAACCTTCTGCACAATGTCTTAAAGCCAGGAAAGAACCTCTCAACATTTTCACTCTCATTTTCATATCCAGTTCACTTGTCTTCAGAAAGAGGCAGATCAATTTAAAGTGATAACCAGCCAACTTCTGCGCAGGTTTTTGGAACATGTACTTCTAAATAAGGTTACATAAATACAAGCTTTAGTAGCACTTTTCAGTCATATAATCTCCCTGCAAATAGTTGAGTTGGGCCACATCTATCCCCAAAATGTTTTCTTATAATAGGAGTATACTGCACCAACAAAACCACTGCTGAAGTTGTTGCCATCTGTATGAGATAGGCTACACCTTTACCAAACTTACAAACTATACTGGAGCTAACTTCAATGGGAAAGCATAGTGAGTGTCTTAAGTGGGTTTGTATGGCATGGTCAGGAATCGTACATCACACAGAATCACAGTATCAACCAGGTTGGAAAAGACGTTTCAGATCAAGTCCAACCCTTCCCCCAGGGCTGCCAAGTCAACCACTAACCATGACACTAAGGACAAATGATAGCATATGGCACCCCATATGATGATCAGTCTAAAATTTATAGTTTATAATCATAAAAACATTACAGAAAACTTCAGCAAGGTTTAGAAGCGACAGGAGGGGGAAAAGAGATAAATGAGAAGCATTCTGTAAGTATTCAGGGAATGGAAATGTAACTATTGTACATGCTGTGTTTGTAAGAATACATGATCAGATGACACAAACCCGATGAAACAAACATATCAGAGACACAAATGTATTCCACGAGATTAAGCTATTGTGATTCTGTGCAAGCACTGAATTACAAAGTTAACAGCAGAAAAAACACAATTTACTGTTTCTACAGTTGCAAGAAACCATTCACAACTTTGAGTCAGGTGCACATAAAGACGACTTCAAAACTTTCCCGAGCGCTCACCGCCTGATGTTTAACGTGCCACCCTCCACAGAAGGGGTTAACAGTCGCTTCTGTGCCCCGAAGACTCAAAGGGGCAATTTCGCCAGGGTGATTTCTATACTGACAAACACCAGGGCAAGCTCGACTGGAGGAGCCCGCCGGCCACCCCCCAGCTCCTGCACCAGCCACAGAATTAACCTGGTAGCCAGGAGAGCGGCGGCCAGGGTCGGGGCACCACCACCGCCTGCCTCGGGGCGCCGGCACCGCATTGGGACTGAGGCAGCTTCAACCACAACCTCTTGGGGCTCCGCTGCCATCGCCACACGCGGCCTGGGGCTGCCTCTCTCAGGAGAGCACCGGCACCGAGCGGCGCTGCCCCCCGCCCCGGGGTGGCCTCCTCCCTCGCCGGCACCCCGGCCCGGCCAAGCCCCGCGGCGGCTCCACGGCCGAGCCCGAGC
>JASSUY010052378.1:0-25330 GCA_032466535.1 Forpus xanthops | reverse complement strand
TGTCAGGTTTTGGTTACTATGGTAATGAGAATGAGGTCATGCATTCTGCAGAGAGGCTTCCAATAGGAAGGCAGGTTCAAAATGAAGTGCCTTCTTTAAGCAGTACATCTTCTAGTAAGTATGAAATGTTGATACGAGATGAATGGGTTTAATTGTATTGATTATATATGAAATATAAATTTTGTTTTATGTAGATAAAGACACGGTAAATAAAATGAGGGACCTGCGCATGAAAGCTGAAGATTATGAAGTGGTGAAGGTGATTGGTAGAGGGGCATTTGGAGAGGTTCAGTTGGTAAGTTATGTTTCTGTTTGTGCATTTGAATGTATTCTGTAATGTTTCTCCATGTGCCTTTCTGAATACTCTGTTCAGAAGATGCAGTCTTATAATATTAAATCCTTTAGCTCAGTGAAGGTTTATTTCTTTTTATCCTATGGGAATGTTCTTGGGAATGTCACATTTCAGGACTTTTAAAGCGCACAGGTACTTGTTTCATGCTGTAGTCATGCTTCTCTATTAAAATGAAAAGGAGTGTGTGTTCCTCATAAAAAAGAAAATTAACCTTTGCCACTGTATAAATGTACACTTGAATGAATTTTCAGGACTAGAAGTTCTGCCAATACAGGGATGACACCAGATTATCATAGGCAGCTCTCTCAGATGAGAGATGTGTGTTGTTTGTGATAGATTAGCAACCAGGCTTGTTCATCTTGCTTTATTAAATTGAGAACTGGTGGGAAAACTGGAAATAAGGTAGCAAGTGTACATGTCTGCTAATGAACTCCAGAAAACATGAAATTTTAACTACGTAGTATTTAACAGGTGCCAATATTTGTTCTTTTGAGGACTTGTACCTACAAAGCAACTGCTACACCTATGGACTTCTCTGTTGAATAGTTCTTGCAGGTATCTTAAGAGCAATGCAGATATTGCTAGATAATAGAATGAATTATGCTATAGACTTATGGTATAGAATTCTTAAAAAAAATATGAAGAGTCTTAAATACTCAGTGAAGTAGATAAGTAATATATTTAGCAGTGTTCTGCAGATGTTAATGTAGCAACTTAATGCATTCTGTATGTCACATTTGTCTTCATAGGTAAGGCATAAATCCTCAAGGAGAGTATATGCTATGAAGCTCCTGAGCAAATTTGAGATGATAAAAAGATCAGATTCTGCATTCTTCTGGGAAGAAAGGGATATTATGGCTTTTGCTAATAGTCCCTGGGTTGTTCAGGTATGTTTATATTACTTTTAAAGTGTTGTCATTATAGAATAGTTTCATTACAATGCTGTATGACTTGAAATTACATAATTGAATTTTTTAACTTTTTTAAGTCCTCTTTTAGTTCTATTGGTCTGTTAGGGAAACACATGTTAATAATTTGTACACATGTGCTGTACACAACAAATAGCAGATATCACACCTGTTTCAAAACAAAGTTTTGTCATTTACAAGATAAGCTATTCTGTTTATTATTAAAACCCTGCCAGATATATATTGGTGAGCCTGCTTTACTCTGTAGCGAATAGTGAAGCATTTTATCCTCCTCTGCAACGAGCATTCTTTGAAATGATCTCAAAATACATTGCACCAAGTTCACTAATCTAAATTTGTAACCAGGACTCCTTCTGCTGTAATATTTTAGAGGTCTGCTGGATGATGCAGTAGTAGCAATTCTGTTAGTCTGTAATCCAGTTTGTGTCGAGATTCCTTTGATTTCCAACAAGCAAGAGATTAAAGAAAGCTGTAACATTTAGTCATTTATTATTTTGTTTATTTCCTTTTTACAGTTATTTTATGCATTCCAAGATGACCGTTACCTTTACATGGTGATGGAATACATGCCTGGTGGGGACCTTGTGAATTTAATGAGCAACTACGATGTTCCGGAGAAATGGGCAAGATTTTATACTGCTGAAGTTGTACTTGCATTAGATGCAATTCACTCAATGGGTTTTATACACAGGTGAAAAAAAAAGAAGTACTGTTACATAGTTTTTTATTTCTGGTGATGCCAGAATGATTTCAGTGATCATTCAGGCAGTTTTGAAATTTGTAATTTTGCTTCATCATTGTTTAATTTTTTCCATCTTACAGCTTCAAAGGTTCTTGCCACCAGAAACTTCAAGTCTGAAGTGCTACAGTGAAAGTAAAGGTTTTCAGCAGGCTGATGTTCCTCATTTTGGGGAGTAATAAAACTGTCCCACTTTAACCAGTTGTCCTACTATTAGGAATTATTAAATCTCTGCTCTGCATTTGATGCCTCAGTGACCCATTAAACAAGAATTTGTGAACAATGTGAGGAAAATCACTCAGCCACATGTTTTCTTGTAAGGGGCAAGATGGAATATTGAGATGCAGAGCAAGGGGACTTGGTTCAGTTTCATATGATGCGCAGTTGCTTCTTGAATAGGTTGAGAAGTTTGCTTTTTGATATTTGATTTTTAATCTGTTGTTAATTTTTAATTGTGTGTAATAGGAACTGAAGGAACAATTTTATTTTTTTTCTTTTTGACAGAAAATGCAGGAAGAGTTTGAGGAAGACATAGTGTATAAATTCCCAATTTGTAATTTGGCCACATCATCAGTGTTAACACTTAAGCTTTTGCAAAAAAGCAAAGCAAACCGAACTACTAACCTGTTGCTTGAGGATCTAGAGCATCATTATGTAGCTGTGCTACACCTAATGAATAAATTATCTCGATGAATGAACCATTTGTGCGCGTGTATTACAAGCTTTAGAAAGCAGGCATTATAAGTTGCCAGCAGCACAGTGATTTATTCATCTATTTATGTATTTATTTAAATTTAGATTATTTTGACACCAGCAGAATTTTCTGAATTTGTTTTCCACTGGAGTTAGTTTTAGGAATCTGAGGAATGAAAGGAAATTCATAAAAATATGGGCCCACTGCTTAATGCATCAGGGACCTAGTGGCAAAAGACATGGAAATGGCTGTGAGTGCAACCTTTGCCTCAGCCTTCATTGAGAAGATTTGCTTTCAGGCTCTTCAGATCCCTGTGCCTAGTGGCAGAGTTTGGGAAAGTGACTGTGACAGAAGATGATGAATCTAAGCCCCAGTTATGCAAACATGTCCAGGACACGAGACAAGATGTGCCAAGGGCATGAAGGAGCTGGCTAGTACCCTTAGGATTGGAAGGTTGCAGCAATTAGAAGATTCCTGGTAGCTGCAAAGAAACAAATGGCAGACCCAGTGTACCCCAGGAAGGGCAAGAAAGGGAGGATCAGGGGAACTGCAGGCTGATAAGCTTAAAGGCAGTCGTGGGGAATTTTACAGAGTAAATTTCCAAGAAACCCATTTCCAAGCATGTGGATGGGAAGGTGGTTAGGAAGAGCCCTCATGGGTTTACATGGGTGAAGGATGCCATTCCAACCCAATTGGCCTGTGTGATGAGATGATGGGCTCCACCACTGAGGGGAGAGTACTTCGCTGTTTGTCTTGACTTTAGCAAGGTTTTTAATGTTCCAGATTGGAAAGATACGGTTTGAATAGATAGAACAAAGGGTTCAAAGGTAGCAAATGTTCTGCTAACAGTCTGCTACCAGCCATTCCTTCAGAGGGTTTATAGTGGGGTCAGCACTATGTTTTTATTCACAACACAGTGTTCAGGTGAGACAGAAAGCATTAGGCTTTTTGGCATCATCACCTGCCCAGCAGTACTTTATAGAAAACGTGGAGTAGACTTAGGATTGCACACTGAAAAGATGAAATGCAACGGATGATGCAAATTGCAGCAGGGGAATAGCTAGCTATTCAGTAGGAAATGTTTTTCCATTGTGAGGGTGGTCAAATAATGCAAGAGTCAGAGGTTGTGGAGTCCCTGTCTTTGGGGAAAAAATTCAAGACTTAACTGAATTTGACCCAGAGGAGCCTAATACAGATTTGAAGTCAGATCTAACCATTAGCTGTACTTTGATCAGGCAGTTAACCAGGAGTCTTACATCAATCCCTCCCAACCACAATTATTCGGTGAGCGTAACGTTGCATTTCCACTGCTTTTCATTTGACAGTTCTCCTTTAAGGTCCCAGAGATATCCTTTTTCCCGAAATTCATGTTACACTTGACAATTGTTTCCTATTATTATTCTGCTTCAGTATATTTAATAACATCAAATGTTCTGAACTTTGCCAGTTACTTTATGAAAACCTATTTTCTATAATGGAAGTATTTTTTTGGGAAAGAGCATGGAAAAAATGTTTGTTCACATTAATATAATTCTGAAAATAACATCCATTTGTTAGAAGTACTACAGAGAAGGAGCTGTATTTTAAAAGTCTGAGATGGCTAACTCGGAACCAGAATGCTGTTTTTTCCTGAGTGTTTTTCTAGGAACTTGAGGTTCAAGATTAATGTCCGAAGTTGTTAAATTCAGTGACTGGAGGCTTTATTCCCACGTCTATTAGAGATTTTTTTTAAGATGTAGTTCAGCTGTCTGTTTGCTGGACAGACTTAGAGCAGAAAAAGCCAGGGGAAATAGCAGTGCTTTCATGTTGGCATTTTTCCTTGCAATGTTGCACTGAATAGTAGTTTACTTTTGTTGTTTTCAGAAGTTAAACTGAGTTATTTACTTTAAAAAAAAAAATACTTTTTTCTCCTTTCAGAGATGTGAAGCCTGATAATATGCTGCTAGACAAAGCTGGTCATTTAAAACTAGCAGATTTTGGTACTTGTATGAAGATGAACAAGGTAAACATGTATTTTTAATTTCAGTTTTCTGTTTGTGAAAGGAAAACTTGAAAGTAAGGAAACATACTGAAAGCTTTTTAGTTGGGTGGAAAGAGTTGAAAGTTCTACTCTGTTCCATTTACTAATTATGCGTCCTATTCAGTGGCAATATTGAATGCAGAAATGGCTCTTGAAGTATGGAATGTACCAACTTCTGTACCATTTGCTATAGGAGCTTTCTCAAGTCAAGACTGATTGTCTCTAGATCCTCTGGATTATGTCTTAAAGTGCTTGGTTATCAAAACTTAATGCAAAGAAGTAATATTTTCTTTACATAGTGTGTCAGTAATGAAAGAATCAAAACTTATGTATAAGTCACTAATTCCCAATTGTATTTATTAGCCATATGCTGATGTAGCAAAAGGACTGATTGGAAGGGAACAGCTTATAGAATGTCAATAGTGTTACTACTTTGTTTTGTTTTTAAAAATATATCCTGAGGTCCCTAAAAAAAAATACAATTTTGCAACAGTGTTACATGGTACATTCCCTGCACAAAACTTGGTTTGTGTCAGTCGGCACACATTTACGAGGAAAACCATGTGAAATACATGGTACTTCCTAGAGATTGTGTAATAAGTATGTTGTGTTCTTAACATATTCTAGGGGCTTTTAATAAGTCACTGTATTTAGCTGCTTTCCCACAAACAAAAGGCAACAACGAAAACTAAGTGCAGGTTATGTGTATGAATTTGAAGAGCTGCTTCAAGTCACAAACAGTACGCTTGAGTGGAATAGCTGGCCAAAAAATTGGCTTTATTTTGACTTCATACTGATAGTGTTCTTAACACTGAGGAATTTTGAAATACAGAAAAAAACCTATCTTAGCGTTTAAGATGTAAGTGCCAAAAAAAAAAAAATATTGCTAATCTTTGCTGCATATTAGCATTACTGAGTCATTTCTGAGCAGAGAAGCTTAATTGTGGTACATTCTGGATTTGCTACATACACAACACTGGATCTATATTTGTTTATTTAGTTATATATCTTCATGCAAGTTTTTCAACAGATCTGTTTTTAGGAGTGGCACAGGATTATTTCAGAAGTGCCCAAATGGCACTGGAAAAAGGTGCATTGTTGCAGCTTTGGCATTCTGGATGCCAGCTCTGGTGTGACTGATATCTGTCTTGCCAGCCCTTTTTCAGGGGTGTGAAGAACGTCAGACATTCTTGCGTTTTACATGTTTTGAAGTCTGTCTACTTAGAGTTTTAAGTCTCCATCTACATTTAATCTTGGGTCAGAGGTGAAAAGCTGGCATTGCAGTTGATCCTGTCAGCAAAATCCCTGTTATTGACCCAATTATGGTAACAAGAGGAGCTTTTCTTGTTTATGGTATGTCCTGTCAGTATATGACATGTTTATACTGGCACAAGGAGTAGAGACTCTGCAGTGTTTGAAGCACCTAAATGCAATTCTGATTGCTTCTCGGATATTAACTGAGGTTCTTAAAGTAACTTCCACTGTGTTTGACAAATCTTGTGCTTTGTTCTGGATTAGTATTTTAAAATTTCAAAATGTTAAAATACCTGTTTAAAACAGAATGTTTGACAAAAATTGATGTTGGTCTGCTGAAGATGCTTAGGCTGCAGAAACCCTTGGAAATGGCTTTCAGTTTTGGATCTTGTATCTGGGTTTTCTTCCCTTTTGTAGGAAGGTATGGTACGATGCGATACAGCTGTGGGAACACCTGACTATATCTCTCCTGAAGTACTGAAGTCCCAGGGTGGTGATGGTTACTATGGACGAGAATGTGACTGGTGGTCAGTTGGAGTCTTTTTGTATGAGATGCTTGTAGGTAAGTAGTAGGATAATCAGAATTGACAATGCTACTTAACTAGACTCCAAAGCGCAGTTGTTTTTAACTTCAATTTTATTAAGCTCTTCTTTAAGCTGTGGTTTACTGATCCCGTATTTACAGAATGTGTTTTAGAAATATACTGGCACAGTTCTCAAACGTTTGTCCTTGCTTCATGTTCGCTTAGTTGCTTACTTACTTTCCTTGTTGCATAGGTAATTCAAATATTATAAATGAAATCTAAAATATTTTTGATCTGCCTTAATTTTTGTGTTCCTGCTTTTTTCAGGTGATACACCTTTTTATGCAGATTCTTTGGTTGGAACGTACAGTAAAATTATGAACCACAAGAACTCCCTTACTTTCCCTGATGACAATGATATTTCTAAAGAGGCAAAAAACCTTATTTGTGCCTTTTTAACCGATAGGTAAGATTTAAGCTTTACTCAGAATGGAGTTAAGTTTTCTTTGTTAAGAAAATTTGTTCTCAAGTTGAAAGAACATAAATGTATTTGTTTTGTGTGGGTTTCTAAACTGTACAAGGGAAATGAAACTTACTGTCTTAAATGCAGTGTAGCTGCTCCCATTTCAGTGCTGCGTAGGCATTTTTCTGATTTATGAATGCATTTCCATTAGTTGAATGTTCATATGAATCAGGCTTTTTTCTTTGAACTACAGCAATGTAAGGAACTGTTAGCCTTTTGCCTACGACAGAACGTGTGATTAAACCTTTTGGTAAAGAGATTGTAGAACCTCAGCCTAAGTCTGTAAGTTACTTTGCCTACCCTGAAGTATTACTTTGTCTACCCTGAAGCAGAAGTTACTAACTGATGTTGCTGTGAGCTAGCCAGGCAGTAGCATCAGTTTTATTTTCTCCAGGCCCAGTATTTGGGAGAGGAGTCACCAAAGGTTGCTGCTGCCTTTTACAGTGGTAGCATGTGTACTGGGGAAAGAGAAGTTCTGCTATTATGTGTATGTCTGCCTTATAAATTATTTTGAATATGAAGTGTTACTCCTTAGTAACAGCTACTGTTACATTTGTCTGTGTTGCACAATGGTGAGTGGCTTGCAAAACAAATTTCTTTTGGATGAAGCTAATGCAAAAGATACATTTCTGGAGTGTCCTTACTACACTCCCAGCTGTTAGTGGGCATCCAGGATCAGTATAGAGTCAGCCCACAAGAAGCCTGTCTGAATTGTAGGTGTTAGGTCTGTTTCACTTTTTGAGTACACTGCTGTTGTACCCATGCTACTTATAACCTTTGATTGAGAACTGGTACTACAAAGGAGGGAAGCTGTTGCATTTGTTGGGCTGTATGCAATCTGAATAACAGCTTGAACTTCTAGAAAAGGTGGAACCTAAGTGCCACTTGGCAGCTGCTTTGCGACTTCATGATGATGGAAACAGTAGCAGCTGGGGTTCTTAAAGGCAAGCCTTGAAACCACACTTGAGTTCTTGAATGATGCTGTTGTGCTTCTTTAAGTATGTTTACATGAAAACTTTGAGCTAAGTCTACTTCTTAGCTTAGTTTGAGAGGTAATTTTCTGTCTTTGTTGTTAGATTATGCCTTAAAATGAATAGTTTATGTAATCTCCCATGTTTAACCAAAATACTCTTTAACAGGGAAGTGAGGCTAGGACGAAATGGTGTAGAAGAAATCAAACGACACCTTTTCTTCAAAAACGATCAGTGGGCCTGGGAAACCCTCAGAGACAGTAAGTGTAATGGATACAGACGGCAAGTTTGCCACTGACACTAGGCTGTATGGTGTGGTTGACACGCTGGAGGGAAGGGATGGCATCCCGTGAGACTTCAGCAGACTTGAGAGGTGGGCCATTGCCAATCTCATAAAGTTCAAGGCCAAGTACAAGGTTCTGAACCTGTGTCGTGACAATTCCAAGCACAAATACAGTCTGTGTGGAGACTGGAGTCAAATTAGCCCTGAAGAGAAGGACTTTGGGGGTGCTGGCTGATGAGAAGCTCAGCCTGACCCAGCCATGTGCACTCTTAGCCCAAAGAGTCAACTGTATGCTGGGCTGCATCAAAAGGAGCATGGCCAGCAGACGGGGGGAGGGGATTCTATGATTCTACTATAATGCTTTTTTTTCAGAGACAGTGATCTGGCTTATTTATTATGTTAGCGGAAGGACTGCTGTGTTTCTTTTAATGGAATGTAAAGTTTTATTTATATATGATTTCTTAGTCACTGAAGTAATTTAATTATTATTGTCATACTATTCTGCTTTTATTTATAGCTGTAGCACCAGTTGTGCCTGACTTAAGTAGTGACATTGACACTAGTAATTTTGATGATCTGGAAGAAGATAAAGGAGAGGAAGAAACATTTCCCATACCAAAAGCATTTGTGGGCAACCAGCTTCCCTTTGTAGGATTTACATACTACAGCAATCGTCGGTATGTATGCATAAAGCAAGCTGATGGTGTATTCTTTTGTCAACACTGACTACTTACCAAGCTGTATTCAGAATTACACTCTTTTGACACTTCGATAATAAGAACTAGTACTGCTAGTCATCAGTACCTTAAAAATATCACACTAAATTTGTGAATGCCTTGCTCTGCATTAGGAATGCTATGGAGTGGTGCTGCAGAAGCTAAGCAAGAAAAATGTACTGTTGCCGCCACTAGGCAGAACCACCTACAGAGCACTGAGTTATATATGTAGTCAGGAATGAGGGATACCAATGTCACTTTGTGTTATTGTGAATTACTGGTCTTGAGCTGTATATGAAGATTCCATAGGTTACATCAGTGTTTTAGCATGTGATGAATTAAACCTTAACTTACTAGAAATAGGAGATTTTCTACTTGCCTGTCACCTGTTTCATAATTTTTGTTTTCAAAGTACTCATCCACTGCAGAGTGAGATGGTGATTCTTTAGTTTTCATTGTTACTTAGAAGACTTTAAATTACATAATTTTAAATTATATTAATTCATACTTTCAGCAGTTATTCTTCTTGTAGGCACTATGAATAGCTATATCTACATTCAAAATCTCAGTAACTTTTTCTTTGAAAGCTGCTTTTAATTATGGTGGGTATCAAACTTAAAATGTGCTAAGCCTAGTGGGCTATGTCAGAGACTATTAGTTTTAATAGCATTTCTGGATAGAAAAACTTTAAAGGAAATAAATCTGGTTTTCGTCCTCGCATAGAAGAGGAACCACTTTTCCAGGCCTGTGGTGAAATTCTTTCCATCTCTGCAAAGAGTTGGATTTGTTGTGCTCTGCTTAGTGAGGCATAGAAGGACGTAGTAAGCCTTCCATACAGTTTGTGGGAGTTCAGCAGTTCAGGAATTTCACCTACTGTTCTGATTGTAGTCAATAATTTAAAAAAAAGCCCTCAAGTTTTGCCCTGCAGAAATATTTTTTGAATATATTATGAAGAAGGTGCAGTAGCATATAGAAGCTTGTTAATATGTCATTTCTTTCTTCCTTTCTTCTTGGGGGACAGTATCAGGGATTTAGAGTTCTAAGTGGCTGTGTTTTGTCAATGAAGAACTCTGCCACTGAATATTATTATAACTTTGTAGGCGTACTAGAACTAAAATGTTGTTGACCTAGAATTGAGTTTTGTCCCATGATACTTTGATAGTGTGATAGTCTTGAGGAGTCTGAAATGACCATTCATACTTCCTAAACCTCCAACTGTAATTTGTATTCTTCTTGTACTGAAAGTAGGGGTTTTTTTTTAAAGCATATTTAGAAAAAGTTGCACATTTATCATACTCCCTCATTCCATTTAATCTTATTAATGTATGCTACAGTGTTTGAAGAAACAGAAATGTAGTAAAGTAATGTGACTTCTGTCTTTAAAGTAGTCAGTGTTTTGGTACAGAATACTTTCTATGCCTGTAATCTTGTCTGTAAATTAGGAAATATGGTTATTTATTACTGAACTTTGCCTATAATGCAGATTTTGGAATACTGTCTGAGAACACTTTGAAGCCCGGTCTGGCTTGTATGTTCTCTTCTGGATTCTGATGGAGCTGGTGCTGTGCCTGTTAAGTATCACATTCTCACTACTCCACAGCCCTGGTGTGCAAGATATAGTGGCTTCTTGTACTCAGGACAGCAAGCCCCTTTCTGTTGTATTTCCTCTGAAAGCAGTCTTAATGTTTAATTTGACCATGGTGTGGAGATGTCTTTGATTTTGCTCTCCTTGATCTTTTGGAGAGGCCTTTGTGCATGTGAAAATACACATGTGAAACAAAAAGGATGATGTGTTCATCTTCCTCAGTTCATATGCTGTGGAGTTTTTCCTCATATAATCAAATGCAGTAAAAAACACTACATTTCTCTAGCTCATTTATCATGCTGAGAGTATGACATCAAATACCAAAGGAATTTGGAAATAGTAATTTGTATTTATTTTCCTAGCTTTTCAGAATCATGACAAATAGAATTTTGTGTTATTTTCAGTAAACACTTATGTAAAATAAGAACACTGGCTTCAGGACATGCTTTTTGTATGTGGAACTCTTAGTAACTTCGTTGGAAGTTGCACAATCTGCAGAGTTCTCTTCATTGCTGCTACTTGCTGCATAAGTGCCTGAGTAAATATTTGTGGGATGGAAGCCAGTGAGAGTGTTGTAACCATGGAAAGCAAAGATTTTTTTTCAATGGTTATTTAAAAAGAAAAAGTGGTTATATTAGTATTTGGCAGAAATCCTTTTTTATGGTGGTCTTCAAGCACAGCTGTATACTTTACAATAAATTATGTGACTTTTCCAATTAAGTATGCTGAAATCTTTAATAATAGAACTGAAAAAGTCTGAGTATGTTACTATTTGTTTATCCACATTTTGGAGTAAAATTGTTTTCTTCCATAACCTTGCTTTGAAAAAGTCTTTAAAATAAAACTTTTTAAATGTTGCTACAGGTATTTAGCTGTCTGTGCAGAAAATTCCAATGACAACAGAACAGGCTCCAGTGTGGACAAAAGTGTGGTATGTCTCGCTGATTTTTCAGCTTTGTTGGGTCCCTATTGCATATATGGGAATAAACTGTTTAAATTGCAAATGTCTTAAATAATTTTAGTACTTGAAATATGGTTGAACAATGGATAAATCTTAACTGCTTAGTATGGCCTGACTATTAAAGTTATTGGAAAAACAGCTTTTCAGTTCTTCACGTAACATTGGTTTTCTGAAATAGGGGTAAAACAGCTAAATGGCGTACTCTTTTTGTGGAACTGAATTCACATTTTTTTATCTTTAGAAATATCAAAGTGTTCATGCAGTATTTTAGAGTGCCTTATAGATCCCAGGTGTATGCTGGTTTTGTGGCAAGCATGGAGTCTGGACATGTGGTGGGAAGCATGGGCTTTCCAGCAACCCTACCAGTTTTAACTCTGGAACTGGACTTTCTGTGTACTGACTGGGAGGTGGCAGATAATGTATGAAGGTTGGGTGACCTGCTCCATCCTAAGGGTGCCCCACAAGCTATTGGGAATTGGGGCACTGAGGATTTGCATGTACCTAGCAAGAAATGTTCAGGGATTCTTTCAGTTACTGCTTTGCAAAATTCTGTGCAATCCAGTTTCCAGGAGGGTATGTTGAGTTGTTATAAACTGGGCCTGCTTGGGTTCTCTGCAAATTCTGGTGAAATCTAGCTAGTCCCTTAAAATGATATATATATTTTTATATATATTTTAAGAATTACAGTCTTTCCAAAAGAAAACATTGTAAAAAATTAGTAATTAAATCTTCTTGGCTTTGACTATTATTTACTTAGTGTTCTGTTCTGTTTTCCATTTAGAATAGAAGCAGGTATCAGTGTACTCTTTTCTTTTAAACTTGCAATAAGAAGGTTTTAAGGATATGTGGTCTTACCCAGAGAAAAATTGTAAAGGGCAGAGGAACTGATTATGGACTTTATTGTGCTGATTTGATTAAGCATTGAAGTGTGTTAATTTCTTTGTCTGTGTTGATCTGTTCCATAAATGTTATTTTCCTCGTAAACATTTAGCTGTTGATATGGTAAAACTTAAAACAGGCCCAGACTCCAAAATACTTGCAGGTACTTAAAGCTGTGTGCTGGCTTTTGGTTGACTTTGAAGAGTTACTAAATAGACTTGGCATAATTAGTGGGATATAGGCACCTGCATGTAGTTTAAGAACCCTCAAGAGTCCTGTCCATATTGTCAAATGTATTTGAATGTCTTGTGATTTTAACAGTTTGGGGAAGTGAAGCTCTTGGAAGGATGTGATATAGAAAGGCTTAAGTAAATGTTAAGTCCTTTACTACAAGGTACTTTTACAGTCCTTTCTCAGCTGTTTTTCTTTCATTACATGCTGCATTGAAAACGGTAATGTTGACACATGGTTAGCAAATTAATTAGTTCTGGAAATATAACACAAGATATTACCTGGTGTCTCTGTATCTCGGCACTGTACTGGGCATTTTCTGGGAGGGACTGAGTGCCAAAAATTCACAAGAAATTCATTGCATTTTGCAAGCATGTGAAACTTCACAGAATTAGGCCATGAAGTTGGACAAAAAAGGGAATTTGGTGTCCTTCAACTGAATTTCAAACCCCTGTGAAGATCTGATTATTTGGGTTTAATGCTACAATAACAATGTATATAAACAGTTCAGATATTAAGAAAAAGGAGAGTAACAGATTCTTTTGCACTGCGTCTTTGGTTTTCTTCACTGTTCATGGAGCAGAACTAGGTGTGTTGTGCTGTGGTAATTAAAAAAACAAACAAACAATCCCTCCCAACCCCTGCTCCCCTCCAATGACAAAACAAACAAAAAGTATGTCAGTTCCATAGGGATTTTTGTCAGCCTCTCTGCTGTAGGCAGGCTTTCCCATAGTAATTTCTTCCCCTGCCTCATACTCAAAAGGGAAACAGAACAAACTGAAACCTAAAAGAATGCTTTTATACAGAGTTAATTGTAACTCAGGATTTTCTTAAGGTGCTAATTTGCCTATGGAGATTAGATTGTGCAAAACTTTTCTGGAAGCTTGTTGTCTCATGCAGTTAGACTGCTGAGCAACCTTTGATAGGCTCCTTGGGGTACAGCACTAGGAAAAAATCCAGAGAGAAGCAAAAGGAGGTAGTAGAGGTCCAAACTAGGAGGATTCAGTACAGAAATGCCTCAGTTGCCAGATTACTCTTTGGACCCGTTCCCCATCTGTTTCATTTAGTCCCTCTATGCAGCCTGTCCAGAAGGGCTGTAAAATGAGTGACAGAGAAATGGAAGAATAATTATGTTTAAACTTCTTTATTTTTGTCCATTAGCTGTGCTTCCCTTTTTACAAAAGTGAGAGCTAGACTTTAATTAGTCTTGCTTCTTGCTTTATTTTGCAGTGGTCTGTACCAAGAAGATGAATGTGTTATGTACTCGTTCTCCTTCCTTTTTCCTCAAAGTTTAGATTTGGAGGCCATCTCTCTGGCTTTTGAT
This sequence comes from Forpus xanthops, assembly GCA_032466535.1. Classification (NCBI taxonomy): domain Eukaryota; kingdom Metazoa; phylum Chordata; class Aves; order Psittaciformes; family Psittacidae; genus Forpus; species Forpus xanthops. The sequence continues at coordinate 11,345 of JASSUY010052378.1, read as the reverse complement.
TACCACCATTGTCTCATCCACATGGTCTTATGTTGTATGTCACACCAGTGATTGGTTTTCCAGAACTGTTCTGTAAGTGCTGAGAAGTCTATTTCTTCCAGTATTTCCTTGCTCTGCCAAGGCTTTGTAATAAGTAGTGATAAATATATAGAATAGAGTGGTGGATACATGAAATATGTAGTTTCTGATTAGTCCCCAGTTGCCATTCATTTTTGTTGTTCTTTATCTGAAAGCTTCAGAGTAGCTTAAGGAGGTGGAAGAAAGGAAAAGGAGATGATGAGAAAGGATCTTCAGAGTACCTCTGTGCTCCATACTTGTGTTTCCTACTAAAATGGGAAGGAGAACAGATTGAAAGTAGCAAGTATGAACAATACCTGCCTGGAAGTAGGCAAAAATAATCTCACCTATAACTTTCTCATTTAACATGGATAAAGCATGCTATAGTATGTCTCCAAGCGTATTATAGCATCTTACTTCAGGACTGTACTGGAGGGCAGTCCCTGTTGAGGACACTTATTGCTGCTATCAAGAATAAAGGCAAGCATAATTTGTCTCCTCTTCATGATCTTAGTGAGCAATTTCAGTTTTTCTAAGCATATTTTGTGGGAAAAGGGAAAAAGTAAGAGGCAGAGGTAAGAGGAAATGTTCTGTTGCTGTTCATTCTAGGATGATTGTGTATGAGGAGTCAGGCAATTGTCTGAGTTTTTGAAGTTAAAACACTGAACAAGAAAGCAAAGGGTCAGAACCACTTACGTTTCTTTCAAGAGAGCCTAAGTTAGGACTGTAGTTCTTCTCTATGCAGTTCCAAGAATGTTGAGATAAGTGTGGGAAAGCTAAATAAGGCTGAAATCCTGACAAGGTCAGTGAAAGGGTTTAAAAGAGTGAATCAGCACAGGCTTGACTTAATGAGGTTCCTCAAAGTTGACGCCATCTTGTTGTTAATTGAGGATTTTGCTGATGTTAGAGTAGGATTATTGTGCCCAGAGATCTAGTAGAAGGTAGATATTTTTGAGACTACATGAAAAGAATGAATTTCTGAATTTATCTTGCTGGTAAACAGTGCATGCTATACAGTAATGTTCTGCATGAACATCTGAAGTTTGTTAACTCTTTTCCAACCTTAGTACAAAGCTAGCTGGAAAAATGATCTCTGACTAATTATATGTCAAGGGCATTTTCTCCCCATTCCTAATAACTCACAGGCTTGGTTCTGCTTCCTGAACTTGTGAGCTTGAACATGCATTGCAAAATATATCTGGTGGTTCATGCTGCAAAAAGAAATTTTGAGCATAACTGAAGGGTTTTCTTTTATCTTTGCAGTAATACCTTTAGTCTGATTCTGAAGGTATTTATGGATTTGATTTAGCTTAACCCTGTGAATTTTAACTTAACTATTCAGAACCTTAAAATTTTACGTGCATACAGATTGCAAAATTGTGTAATAGTAAAAGTATTTCTTGCAACTAACTTTTTTTGATGTATTTTTGGGGGGTTCACATTTTAATAAGATAAAAAAATATTACTTAGAAGAAAGCTGTGATATAATATAAGCAGCACTGAATATTCTGAAATGCTTCTTTGAAGTTTTTAAATTTAATGCGTGTTCTTTCATGTACAAATATATATTTAAAGCTGGAAAATATGCAGAAGATGATCTACGAGTTGGAAGAGCAACTACATAATGAAATGCAGTTGAAAGATGAAATGGAGCAAAAATGCAGGTGAGACTTAGAACTTCAATTGTTTACATAATTTAGATACATGTAACACTTCAGTTCTGTTTTACTGCTGTAGGGATTACCAGAATAATACTAAAAATAGTACTGTAATTCTTCAAGAGAAACACAAGCTTAAGTCATTCTAAACCAATGTTTAAATGTTTTTTTGAATATAGTATGAAGAAAATGTTTTGTTTTCATTGGCACCCATGTAACACTTTCTTTCTGAACACTGGAATGTTTGCATTTACCTGATTATCTCTGATGTTTTATTAGACTATGATCATATAATGATCATGCTGTAAAATACTGTATATACACTATATATTTGATTATTAAAACTGTCTGGTTTCTGAATACATAGTACTTGTTGGCAAAACATATCCATCTCTTTTTTTTTTCCCCTGGTGACTGATAGATAAGAACCACTATTTGATTTCTGAAATCCTGTTTCTACCATGTTGAAGAAGTAACTTAAGTGGGAATTTGCCTATTCCGTAAGCTACGTGAACAGTCAGTTGGGGTTCTTCTTTCTGATAATTAAAAAATTTTTCTCTGATTCATGCCAACTAAATTTACCTTCAGTTAGCTTCTGCTTTTGAAGTATTTTCTTGAAGGGCTAAATAAAGTCAGGAGGCAACTCTAGGCATAAGTAATAGGAAAAATTTAAGATTATGTATTAGGACCATAGAGTGTAGCTGTACAGACTACTTATGTGTTAACTGGTAGCCAAAATGGTCCGGTGTGAATTTGAACTGTGTGACACTGACACTGTCGCTAACTTAAACACAGCTTCACTGTTCACGTGTTGTGATTGCTTTCCGCAAGCAGAATGTACATTGCGTGAAAGGTACTCAGTGTCTTTCTACAGTACTACTCAAGTTGTCAGAGCACAACAGTGTGTCTTCTGGTATGTCATACTGTTTACTGCAGACCTGGTAGATAGGTTATATTGCTCCTTACTCTACCTGCCAGGGTCCTTTTTGTTATCTCACTGATGACAGGTAACTGACTACAAAAATGCAATGAATGTGTCAGTTAACTGAAGTTTTGATATGCACCTCACTATCTCTATTGTACTATGTTCTAGTACATTGCTTCAGCAGAGAGACTTTCAGATAATATTATTCAGATAGTTTTATTCATAGTAGGGAGCTGTTGAATTAGTAAACCATTTTAGATATTTGAAAAGTTCACAACTAGGGAAAGTTTTGGCAGCTCATTTGAATTACAGTTTTAAGGATATCCTGTTGTGTACGTGAACTGTTTTTACATTTGGAGATTAAAGGACAAAATATGGAACCTAAAGTTTCGCACCTGTAATCTGCAGCAAAATTGATAAATACATAATATATTTTATAAATTATTTCCAGTAATTGTTTTTTTTTTTTTTCTAATGCAAATATTTATTACAAAATAGCAGTAGCCAAAGCATAAATGTTCACTTTAGTAATGGTCCCAAATTATTTCACTAGAAAGCCATTATGTATAATGTATCCTTCTCAAGTATGACTTAAATCATTTTATTTTTAGATCTTCAAACATAAAGCTAGATAAGATCATGAAGGAACTGGACGAAGAGGTAAGTTTTTCTTTTTCCTCAGTGAACCTTTCTTAGTCGGGTAAAGAAAGTGGATATTTTTATAACTTAAGATATTTCTTCTGTGATTAAAAAAATTGTCCTGAAGGTTGAGATGAAACCATCACATTTCAGTAATGTAGCATTGGAAGATACGCTTTTATTTGTGCCAATTTTCAAAGCCTTTTTCTTTTCTGCACATCATGCCTAATTTTGCTTCCCCTGCTTAAATGTTTTACTTAGTCACCACTCATTACAACTTCTTTAGTTTACCAAACCAGTTACTCCAAAAGTTAATGTACAGATGATTTTCTCTTGAGTCCTTGTATTCTCTCTTAATAATATTTTAAGTTACTTACTTATAATCACATTAGTGTTAACTTTTCTAGTAATTTCTTTAATTTGTCGTGTAGAACTTGAAAAAGCTATCTTTTCTAAAAACCTTTTAAAGGAAGCCACAAACTCACTTATTGGTTTCCTTGATTAATTAGTTGCAGAAATAATGGTCTGAGGATCATTCCTTAAAATGTAAATGGAAAATACCAATGCTTTTCATTTTAGGGAAATCAAAGAAAGAACTTGGAATCAACAGTGTCTCAGATTGAGAAGGAAAAAATGGTATTGCAACATAAGATAAATGACTACCAAAGAAAAATTGAACAAGAGAATGAAAAAAGGCGAAATGTGGAAAATGAAGGTATGCTATGTTGTCCAGACATGACACTGATGAAGTGTATGATGTGTTTTGGGGAATAATTCACTTCCTTAGTATCTTAAGTACTATGCAACTTTAAATATTTTCAAAAAATGGATGTAAATTTTGAGTTTATTTTTATTTGAACACAATATTTTTGTCTTTATTTCCAAATTCTGTTCTCGACAGTATGTAGTGGTGTTCTGCAAATACAGAATTTGACCTAGAAATGTGTGTAAGAAGCAAAAAGTCAACAAAAGATATGTTATATGCCAAGAATTTGAGTGTGTTTGTAGAAAAACCTCAATAAATACATTAAAGGAGGAAACCTAAGGATTTTTTAAAGCTGATTAATGCTGTAATTTTTCTTTAGTGTCCACGCTAAAAGATCAGATGGAAGACTTGAAAAAAATCAACCAGCATTCACAAGTTTCAACTGAGAAGATAACACAATTACAAAAACAAGTACGTTGCTTCTGTTCATTATCTTTATTTCTTTGGTTTGAGAATCAGTATCAAACATTCAGATAGAACAAAACTGATCCAGATGACTTTTATATTTGGTAATCTCGTCTGTTTTGTTTTAACAGCTAGAAGAAGCAAATGATTTGCTGAGGACAGAATCAGATACAGCAGCAAGACTGAGAAAGGGTAACACAGAACTGAGCAAGTCACTAAGTCAGGTGGAATCACTGAACAGAGAACTCCAGGAAAGGTGCAGAGTACTAGAAAGCACAAAACTACAAGTGGAGAAAGATTATTACCAACTTCAAGCAGCTTTGGAGTCGGAACGAAGGGACAGAAGTCATGGATCTGAAATGATTGGTGAATTACAGGGTAATTCTTCTGTATTTATACGTTATCAAGAAAGTAGTGGTGACCCTACTCTTTTAAATAACGTACAGTTACATAAAGAGAGGGAAGCCAACCTGCAAAACCAAGTGCAACTTAAAAGAGCAATTTCTGAAGATTGAGTCTGGCTTCTGGTTCATGCCCGAGCAGCTCTTGGGAGGGGAAGTATCAAAATCAAAGAGTGGGAAACACCACTTACAAGTCTATGGGGCTGCCCTGACTAAAACTCTGAGTACTGCAAAAATATGAAAAGCTAATACAATGCTAGAGAAGATACAATACTCTTTTACTGCCTTGTTACAGCTGCCAAGTTGGCATACCTTGCACTTCCTCTTTCATGTGTGGAGAAAGCTGTTCTGTTGTTAAATTGTATTTGTTTTCTTTTATGATTCTTCTGCATTATTTTATAAACAAGATTAAGAGCAGGAGGTACAAGTGGCATGAGAAGACAATTCTGTGCACTCCAAAATGCAATTTTAACGGCATCCAACTCAGCAGCTTTCAGGAAAAAGGATGTTTTTCTCAAGTGTAGGGTTAAGGTCCTTTGCTATTATTTACCCAAATAGCTTTATGTAATTCAGTTACTCATAGAGCTGTTTTCAAAAGCAAATTTAATGAGAAAAACATAGTATTTAGGAAGACTTCATCTTCCATCTCGTAATTTCTTATATATTGTCAGGTTTTCTCTTTATACTTCAAAACCAACTGAAGTGGGCTATACTATAGTCAGATGTATTTGAACTGATAGGTATATTTTTGTATACTGTATTTAAGGTATTAAGTGTAGTATGGAGTAGCCCTAAATACTTTTTTGTGCATTTATTTGAAAGGAGCTAATGCAAATTCTTCAGTATAGAAATATATGCTACTGCTTCAGCTTATATGCTACTATTTTGGCATGTGCGTACACACACACACACACATACACACACACTACTGCTGCTGTTACTACTAAGGCTTTAGGAGAGACATTGTGGTCTTCAATATTCAAAGGAGGCTCATAAGAAAGATATAGGGAGACTTTTTACCAGGGCCTATAGTAACAGACCAAGAGGCAATGTTTTAAACCAAAAGAGAGTAGATTCACATTAGGTATCAGAAAGAAATTCTTTACTGTAGGTGTGGTGAGGCACTGGCACAGGTTGCCCAGAGGAGATGTGGCTGCCCCATCCCTGGCAGCATTCAAGGCCAGGTTGGATGAGTCTTTGAGCAATCTGATCTAGTGGAAGGTATCCCTTGATGATCTTTAAGGTCTCTTCCAACTCAAACCATTTTGTGATTCTACTTAGTATTTGGTATAAGCTTCTGATACCACACAGGGTCTTTTGCCAGGTACTGGGGGGATGGGGAATAGTTCCCCTATCCATGGCAGAGCGCTTGAGTCATAATTAGGTGACTACATATTACCAGCAGATTCATGTGAGGATGATTTCTTATGTAATATGCCGTATCTATATATTAATGGAGTTGACACCAGAAAAGGTGCTTGTTACATACCATAGCAGAACTTGGATTAATGGAAGAAATTTTGCTTATTAGATATTGGAAGTGATGAAAGTTGGGTACAAGCTTTGCGTGTGATTGTTTCTTGCGAGTTGTTACTAATTGCATGCATAAAAAGTGACTGAAAGATCAGTTTCCTTTACAATGTACAGCCTTTTCCTGTCTGAAAAATTTGAAAGTGAAAATAGTTTAGGGCCCCAGAAATCAGTAATGCTTAAAAGGCCTGTTGATCAAAGTCATGTAACTAACATTGAATGATATTTAATTTCTTATGACAGTTCGGATTACAACTTTACAAGAAGAAGTAAAAAACATTAAAAACAATCTTGAAAGAGTGGAAGCAGAAAGAAAGCAAGCACAGGATATGCTTAATCATTCAGAAAAGGTATGGCAAAATGATGCTGAGGCTAATGTTTGTTCTTTGCCAGCTTTCAACTATTTTCACATAGTATTTTTTGATGTCACTAAATCCTGTGTTCTTCCTCTAAATTAATCTTGTGCTAAATTGATTAACTAAAGAGTGCTAATTGCAATCTCAGGATGGTAGGTCTCATGGGTCCTCAAGCAGTTCTTACTTCTAGCTTTGGGCATAAAATTAGTGTTCTTCATTTACTGCCTCTGATTCAAGGATCCTGCTAATAGCAAGTAATTTTTGTTCTGACTGCCTACCTGTTGCTGCAGAGAGTTAGAACTTGCTAAACCCATGAAATTTAAGTATCTGCTTTTACTGGATTTTGATTTGGCTGAATTAGTGCCAGAGTTTTTTTATCAGTTTTGGAGCTGAACTGTTTCAATGGTAGAATGGTCCCCTAGTATCTCTGATCACTTTCTCAACATGGAAGAAGTAAAAGGAAATCCTGCACCTTTTTTGCAGATAGGCTACGTAGTTAGCTCTGTGCTTTGAGGTCAGGTAAAGACTTGCTGTACCATGTGGTCTATCCAAATAAACCAGAGTGATATGACTACCTATAAGGGAGGATGCAAGTTATTATTGTCACTTGGTGTTATTTGAAGCAGCTGTCCAAAAGCAAGTCCCTGTCTCTCAAAGCGGAACTCCAATGCTTGTTTCATGAGTTACTGTTAATGACTGGCAGTCCCAACAGTGACAGAACAGAGTTGCATCTGGATAACAATAACTCAGATTCTTCCTCTGTGCTCTAGTGTTGTCAGTGGATTAGTTGTATGTTTCCATTATCTTACAAATGCATAGGCTGCTGAAAAAAGTTAATGAATTCTTCCCCAGCATGCTAAGTACATTTTTTGTCTGCTACCATTCTTTATTTAGTATGGAAAATAACATGTCTTTTTTTCATAACAAAAAGTTAACACTGAAAAAGGGAAGAAATGAAATGTGATTCTGTCAGATATTATAGAAATCTGGCAACTTTTTTTTTTCTTGCATTTAGGAAAAGAATAATTTAGAGATAGATTTGAACTACAAACTCAAATCATTACAAGACCGATTAGAACAGGAAGTAAATGAACATAAAGTGACTAAAGCTCGGTTAACTGACAAGCATCAGTCAATAGAGGAGGCAAGATCAGTTGCAATGTGTGGTAAGTGTTCCTTGCAAGTTGCAGGTAAATACACATAATAAAAGTTATTTTGATTATTATATCTTAAAACACATCATCCTGGAATGTAGTACTCTTATACAGGTGTTTAATCCCTTGTATAAAGAATGCATATCAAAATTGTAAAACAAAACTGCACAGTGTAAATTATTTTGTTTAACCTGGTACTTGTGCCATAAAAAATTGCATTATTCTTAATGTTTTGAGTATCTTACTTGGCTTGCAGTCAGAGCCTTCCTTGACTTCTAAAAAGCTACTGAATCTTGAAGTCCTGGCATACTAAACAGAATTGAAAGAATGCATTATCAAGGAGCATTCAGTCTTGTGTAGCTGCATTAAAAATACTGGTGTTGTGTCAAGCTTGTCTGAAGTGGTGAAGTTTCTTTTACATATAAATATCTGTGAGTCAAAGATGTTTCTTGGCATCTTAATTGAATGCATCAGGTTTTCCTTGTGAATGTCATCAGTACCTAGATGTGTAGTCTGTAACTTTTCAGAAAGCTAACACAAATCACAGACGGTAGTATTTGTTTTCTTTTGCTCTAGTGTCCATTCCTGGAATTGAATTGTTGCCTTTATTTCACAATGATTACTTCAATAATCTGCGTTTTTCTATTTCTTTCACTGTCTTTCAGTTCACATGATAACATTCCAGTGCTTTGAATGCAAATTGGAATAATTATGGGCTGTTTATTTTTTTGTTTTAGTGTTTCTTGTTATAATGCCAGGAAGTTTTTACTCAGTCATCAGTCTAAAAGCCAGAGTTTAAATAGTGGAACAAAAGCACCTGTAAATTATTCGAATATTTAAGCCTGTGTTTATACAAGCGCTCTTGCAGAAGTTACATACCCATTTTTGTTGTTTTTCTTTTCTTAATGTTGTTTAGAAATGGAAAAAAAAATAAAGGAAGAGAGGGCAGCAAGAGAAAAGGCAGAAAATCAAATAGTTCAAGCTGAAAAACAGTGTTCGATGCTGGACTTTGACCTGAAGCAATCTCAGCACAAACTGGAACACCTTCTTGAGCAAAAGGAGAGACTGGAAGATGAAGTAAGTAAAATGTTCATCACTAGCAATTTTCTATATAAATAATAAATTATAGTTGCACTGGGAAATGGAAAATTAAATTTACTTACATTGTAATGTGTAATATGCTTCTCAGTAGAACTGAGGACGGTTGCTTTCGTATATATTGGTAGGTAATTTCTAGGTAGTGCTAGGTAGTTTCTGCTTCTTTCTTAGCTCTTGGATGGCTTACATAGTTGAGCCCTCAATTTATTATAAAACTTTTTTTTTTTGTTTCCATTTCCTTTTAAAAAATAACAAATTGCTTGTGAATATGACTGTGTAGTCTGATGGGTTTGGATGGTTTGCAGTTCTGAGCTTGCATTTTCCAGAAAAGCATTTGTTCAAGGAAATGCAATTAGAATATTGAATGTGAAAATTAGGTACTAAGAATAATAGTTTCATCCTTACTTTTTCTTTACGGAACACTGGGAATGAAGGTTGTAACACCTTTTATGTAAATTAGTTTTTATATAGCTGGTAGGTTTCAGCTCTTCCTAGAATGAGGAGTTTTCAGGATCTGAAATCCACAGAGGGGTTTGCAGGACCCTTCAGCACACATTTTGAGTTTCTTCCATTGTTGCCTTTAAGATAAGATAAAACACATTTGGGACTTTGAAACAAGCTAAGTATGGGGAAGCTTTATTACCATGCAATGTCATATCAGTACATTCTATAAGGGCAGCAGCTATCTATAAGATTATTGCACAGAGGTAATTGGAGATTTAGGAATATTTTTACTTACTGTGCAAGGTGTAGCATCTAGACAGTGGTATTTGAAATAAAAAAATCCATGAATGAAACACTTTCAACCGCATGGAATTGGTTATTCAGCAAATGCTCCTAAATTGAACTATTTCTCTTTTAGGTAAAGAATTTAACACTTCAGCTAGAACAAGAGACCAATAAGAGAATAATGGCGCAGAATGAATTAAAGGCACAAGCCTTTGAAGCAGATAACTTGAAGGGTTCCGAGAAGCAGCTGAAACAGGAAATCAATACGTTGTTGGAAGCAAAGAGATTACTGGAATTTGAGTTGGCTCAACTTGCTAAGTAAGTAAAAATCTGAAGTAAAATGGAAAAAATTGCTTAATTATACATGTACCGTTCTGCCTGTTCCTATTAACAAATAAAGTTCTCTGGTACACAGGCATTTTTTCCTAAACTAAAAGAGTATTTTTAGCTGCATGTTATGATTTCTCTTTGTAGCCTTCAGTGTTGGAATATTTTTGGTATGAGCTACAATGCAGAAAAATTTTTGGCTCATCATGCTATGCCAAGGCATATATATGTATGTCCGTCGTTTTTATTTGACTGCCTTCTTTATGGATGACTGTGATACTACTTATTAAATCATGTGGGACTTTTAGTTTTACTATAGGGGAGTCAATAGCTTTTTTCCCCCTTTAACTATCTGATTATTTTCCTTAACATTTCTTAAGCTGACTAAAGATATTTTTCATTAATTAGGCTTCTATCATATGTTCCTTCAAGTGACTTAAGAAGTACTCTAAATGGGGAAATGCTGTCTTCTCAATTACATACTGTAATGATCGTCAGGGTAGAATAAAGAATGTAATTAAATCAGAATTTTAGGATACACTGTTAGTCTTCATAATAACATGCAAATGTAAGATCTTTGTAGGATGCTGTTCTGGTTAGAAATAATTTTTTGTCATTTGTTAGTAGCTGACTTTTTACATGTTTTCCTTTATTACTTCAAAGACAATACAGAGGAAATGAAGGTCAAATGCGCGAGCTTCAGGATCAACTTGAAGCTGAGCAGTATTTTTCGGTAAGACTTGCAAAAAATTGAGTGCTACATTTTGACATGAAATCATTGAACAGTTGAATAGTTTGACATTAGCATTCTTTAAATGTAAGTAACTACCTGACAAATCAGCAATTCGCAAAATACAAGCAAGGAACAAAAAAATGGAGAACATTAGGTAGTCTATATCATCTGTTGCTATGTAGTTGTTTCTCAAATCTTATGTATTGAGTAACTCTTAACTGAATTATTCGTCAGAGTAGTTTGTATCTTGAGCTTGGAAAAGGCGTTTTTCTGATACAATTGCAAACTTCTGTAGAGAGTTCAAAACCTCCATACTTAATGGAATATATTCCATTCCATGGGATACAGCCCTAGAGGGCAGAGGGGCCAAAGGCTGTTGGTTGATACTCAAGGATCACCTGCTGCAAGCTCAGGAGCAATACACCCCTACTAGAAGGAAATGCTGCAGGAGAGCCAGGAGACCTCCTTGGATGGATAAGGAGCTGCTGAGGAAAATTCGAAGGAAAAAAAAGACTTGTAAAAGGTGGAAGCAAGGACAGGCAGCCTGGGAAGAATACAGGGATGTTA
>JASSUY010052373.1:19545-29818 GCA_032466535.1 Forpus xanthops | reverse complement strand
CTAGAGCAGGTTGCTCCAAGCCCCTGTGTCCAACCTGGCCTTGAACACTGCCAGAGATGGGGCAGCCACAGCTTCTCTGAGCACCCTGTGCCAGCGCCTCAGCACCCTCACAGTAATAGAATAAAATGCAATGCTGTCTCCAGCATCCATCCATCACTGCCCTATTTCCTACCACCTGCAAATTCCAAGGTGCCCTGACTGTCTGCTGGTGACATTCCTGCACTGTCACCCCAGCGTACACCACTTCCTGTGCTGTGCCCTGCTCCCAGATCACCTCCCCAAGGACAACCATTTTTGGACAAAGATCTCCAAAACACGCTGAACTGGCCATTTATTGGACTTGACTGTGCTGCACGAGCTTCCACACCTCATCAATGTGTCCTGCAACTTCAAGCAGCTTGGATAGCGAATGGCTTTGCCTTTCTGTGTTGACAGTGCCTCACACACTGTAAGCACTGACAAATCCAGATCATTAGCAGATTAATGAGGCACCCTGCTGCACACAGCATTACAGCCTGAAGCCCAGGTCTTGAGAGAGTTTTCTGGCAGCAGGTCCCTTGTTCCTTTAAGTGTGTGGTGAAATGTGTGAGAATCAAACAAGAGGGGCAGCCAGCAAAGGTGGTCAGCGCTCGTTTACGACCAAACCCACATGTTTAAGAGGGAGCACAGTGATCTCTACATCATCTAGGAAAATGCACTCAGTCTCAAGAACTGCTTAAGCTCAATGAAATGGAATATGTGTTCCTTCCAAATTTGTTATAGTAACACTGATAATCTCGATAACTGTCCAAATGGCCAGTTCCTTCCTGCATCTTTAGGTTCTTTGCCTTAAATAGTCCCCCAGCAATGAGTTTCACAATCACAGAATCATAGAATAGTTCGGGTTGGAAAGGACCTTAAGAACATCTAGTTCTAGCCCCCTGCCATGGGCATGGACACCTCCCACAAAACCATGACATCCAATCTAAAATTAACCCAATCACAGCCAAAACCAAGACACTGGTGCTGGAAAAAGTAATTCCCATGTATTAGTTTTCAGTTTCTCTAAACCTCCCCGTTTGCATTCAAAAGGCTTTTCCATGAATTTCCCTGTGCTTCTTGTAACTGCAGGTAATGACATCACTTCCCACTTACAGGCTGAATAAAGCAGGTTGCTGTACCAGGGCATAACCCCAAAGCACTGAGGTCCTTCTCAAAGCTCATACTTGCCACATGGTACACGTCCACTTGGATTTTTCCTGCTGACACTGCAGCCGCCCAACCTTCAGTACAGGAGCACGGCAAATATGTAACAACAACAGGTGTCAGACAGGAATTGATCACAGGAAAGAGAGAACATGTCAGACAGCTGAAACATGGAAGATAAGTGTGCATGGGACAGGAGAAAGGCTCCAAGAAGAGACAGAATAGGCTGACCGTCCTTGGGTATTTGTAAACAGTCTGTATTCTCACTGGTACACACCTTGTCTGAAAGGAAACCCCCGCCAAAGCCTTCTGAGTAACCAATGCTTCCCCAGGTGCTTGATTTGATGTCCCGAGATCAACCTGGCAACAAACAAGGAAACCACATTTGAAACAGGCACTCAAATGGATACACTGAACTTGCAGCGGCCCTTCTGGTCATAGAATAGTAGCATACAGATTAACATATGCTTGCCCAAAAGCATCTCTTCCTCTGTGGCTGCCTAAACCAGTCTTCTGTCTATCTTGAGTAGAATCAAGCACCCAGGCACTTTGGACAGCAAAAGGCAAAAGTCTCAAAGGAAGTTAGTTCATTGTGAAACAGAAGCAGCAGCGCTCACCCTTCCAAACAGCTCCATGACTTGCATGCTCCCCTTAAATAGGGAGATCTCATCTCCTCCTTCACTAGATTTAAACCATTGCTTCACTCCTCGCAGAAGAGGGTCTGACTTCTGGGCTATCCTAAACCCAAAGACAGAGGCACCCACTTATAATTGAATCAGGAATGCAGAGATTTCAGAGTAACTGCAATTCGGCAGCGCAGGAACTCCCATTCTGGTGCTGAAGCCAATGCCACTTCTGTGTGACTTCAACCTGAGAAAAGGAACATATTCCACTTCAGACGTGTCAAAATAAGTCCCATCAATGCTCTGGGCGGAAAATGCACTTCCCTTGTATTAAATGAACTAAATGCAGACCAAACGCATGAAAGTTTTGTGTTGACCAGAACTTCAACCTTAACAATTAAACCATTTGTGAAAACCTGGCAAGCCCCAAGCAAGCTGCCCCCTGATTCAGTGAGTAGCAGGACTACCAGGGCATGATTTCCAACCAGCAGCTTTCTCATTACTGGATTTTCTGGGGCTTTAAGAAATCTGAAGTTCTGTCACTGTTTGTTATGCCTCCCCTGGACATGGATTCTCCTGCAGGAGAGGGGGGGTCCAGGAGGTGTGCAGCAGACAAGGCAGATGCCAGTGATAACTCACATCCTCAGCTGCTGCTGCTTTCCCTTAGAAGCGGATCTGGGCAAGTTCCAGCAAGCATGAGGGGTTTGTGCTTGTATTCCTGCACACACCAAGCTGCTGCTAAAAGCAGGAAAGAAGCCTTCTTGCTGCAGCCCTGGATGAGATGGTACAACAGCAGCTTCCATGCAGGAGCAGGGGGACACATCTCCTCTGCATCACCAGGGACAACTCTGCTCCTAAGGGACAGACCCGACACACTCCCAGAGATGTCTTGGGACACATCCAAGCTTGCCAGGCAGATAAACCTTTAGTGCCCTGTCCCAGGCTCAAAGAACTGACTGGATCCACATCCTTCTCCCACCAATTGAAAAAATGACCTGCCATCCTCCTCTGTACCTGTTTATCTTCTCATCTGATCAATATACACTTATTTTACAGCAGTTCCTCACAAACCCTCCTTGCCTGGCAACATAAAGCATTTTCAGACACATCCCAGTTCTTGCCTGTGCAGAGCCAGCACTATGTTCATAGTTCATTTCTGAAAACCTGCCTTCCTTTCAAAACATGGTGGCTTTCAGTCTTATTTCCCTGCAAACCTCAGGTGACTGTAGAAGTGAAATCATCACTGGTTCTTCCTTGCAGTTGAAGTCCTTATAGGCATAGATCTATTTCCACTATTTGCAAACACTGTCTACTTCCACCCAAGTTACACCCTCAAATTATACCTCCAGGATCTGGTGGATTTTGCTAAACCTGAGCACAGGTTTTCTTACATGAAAATACACCTTTACCCATTCTCCATACCTTTTTTTGCTAAGTATTTTTGTATGTTTTCCTTCCTTAAATCCCATTAATCTAAACTGCACATGCCTGGATACACTGACAGCCTTTGGATGCCAAGTGTCCCTCCAGGACTTCAGGCTCCATGTTTCTCATTACAAAACACTCCACAGTGTTCATGAGACAGAAACATGAAGCCAATCAAAAAGCCTTGCACTCAGTAGTACAGAACTTCAGGAGGTTGGAGAATAAATGGGGGAGAGATTGCTGGGCAAGGGAACTACAACCAGCAGGCCTGGGTTTTTCTGCAGGAAATCTCAGTGTACTGACCTGGGGGAACCATCAGGTGTTAAAGAGTTAGAAGCTCTTTTTGCTGTGCTAGAAAAAAGTCTAAGCCATCTAAAAGCCATCTTCTCCTGTGTCTCCTGGAGAGCATGGGGAGCAGGGAGGTCCACCAGGAGTCTGAGAAGTGGAAGGAGACACAAAAGTCACAGGATGGGCAAGCAAAAAAGGTGAAACCAGAAGTGGTTCCTTTGCCTCATGGCTAGTTTCCAGTCATAATTACATTATAAAAGGAAGCCTTTTGTGTGAGAAAACATGCCATCCAGCTGATCTCCATTCATCAGAGTACAGCTCATCCATAAGGAGAGGAAAAAGGTGAAGGGAAAAGATTAAAGGAAATGATTTTCAGTTTTAAGCACAGTCTTAACATGACAGAAAGGAACAGTAAGAAGAGCTGAAATAGTAAGAACACTCAGGGTCTGAGAGATGCCTTGGCTGAAGGTCCTGCAGTGTTTTCCATATTTGTCTGCTTTATTTTTAAACACCCAGAGCCTTTGCTTGATCAACACTTCCTTGTAAAAGAAGGAACCAGAGGAGGAGTGAGGGGCTGTGGGGAGATAGGCAAATGAGAGTGAAAATTGATGATCTTCCCAGCCGTGAAAGTCAAAATTCCTACTTGAAACTGAATCCTCCTGAAGCACTACAGCGATATGGGGGGAAAAGGGGAGGGAAGGGAAGAAAGAAGATTTATGACTTAAGCAGAACTGAAATTCTGATGAGAAAAAGGACTGTTCAATCCTTGCCTGAATATCAACAGCAAGTCCAAAACTGGGTTTGTCATATTGCCCTCTCCTTTGCCTACATTAAAATACTTTATATATATATTTATATATACACATATATACACAGGGGAGGTGGTTGGAGTTTTTAAAGAGGGGGAAAAAAGCCACTGAACTCCCTTCATCTTATGAAGCCCTGAACTCTTATATTCCATTTATAGCTCGAGCTGGAATGACATCCCCCTTGATTAGCAAGCTGTCCAATCCAGCTGGATGTGTCAGGACTGTACGAGGCACTAAGTGAAATATATATATGCCCTTACAGAGTTTAACACATCGGGTCCACCTCCAGGGCACAGGCTGTAGCTCATTCTGACCACTGCTCCTCTCCCAGGAATCACTTTGAAGGGTTTTGCAGGCTTTTTTGGGGGGGCAACTTTACTTTCAAGTTTAAGCAACACAAAATGGCACCAAAGAAGGACGTAAAGAAGCCAGCAGCAGCCCCAGCACCAGCACCCGCGCCAGCACCAGCACCCGCTCCAGCAGCACCCAAACAACCTGCAATCGACCTCAAGAGCATCAAGGTAAATGGATGAACGTGTGCTGATCATGGAGCCAAAACCCTTCCAAAGGGGAAAGCTAGCAGAGTCCCAGCTAACAGAGACCTGCAGTGAAACATTGTGTGTGGTTGGTTCCGGTTTGGGGACTGCAGTGAAATGAATGAATAACCTCAGAGGATGGAGTTGTTGACCTGCCTGAGCTTTTGATTGTGTTAGTAGCTGAGGGGTGCAAGGCATGGTGCATGATTTAACACAAGAGGGAAATCTGATGATTTCCAATGTATTTTGGAGTGTGGCCCTTAGAACTTTTTACCAAATCAGTATCAGTCTGACCTGTTTGGTAAAACTAAATATAAAAGAAAATGAAAACCAGCAACAACATCCCCATTCCCTGTTCCCTTTCTCCCCAGAAAAGGTGCATGAGGACAGAAAGGGGTTATTGAAACTTAAAGCACAATGTTTTCCCATAGCGCTATACTAAAACCAAACCTTGTTGTGTAGTTTGCCCTCAAATTCCTTCTCAAGTTTTTGCTAGCACCTGATGACCCTTTGGTCGTGTATTTCGAGATCAGCATGACTTACCTTTAAAAGCAAAAAGAAAACAGATTTAAGAGAAGGGAACCATTCAATGAATTAGGAGTTTTGCCTATTGTCTTTTCATTTGCATTGTACAACAACCATTGGTTGGTCAAGATAATGAGCTGGAAAGCCATGAATGGAAGTGATTTCCTCTCACCTTAGCAGATTTGCTCAGAATTTGTCATTTGCTGCAAACTGAAAGCAACAAAGAGGAAGAGTCTTTTGGAGATTTGCCTCTGACTGCGCTTCCATTTGATCTCATGCTGTCTTTAGCTTCGCATGCCAACCTACATCTCTGGTTGTCGCCTTGACCCTTCAAAGAAAACTCCTCCATGTTGGGCAATTCTTTACTTGGGAAAGAGAAGCAGGAGGCTGAATGGTTAAAGAGATGAAGTCAGACCAGTTTCTCTGGGTAGGACTATAAATAGCTATTCTCCACCTATCAACCAAGCTGATTGGTCCTGGGATCAATCTGCTGAACTCTACATAAGGAATCATGCCTATTAAGGGGAAAAGAAGGAGTACAAAGATTCCTAATAGGACATACTCATTTTCATCTCATGATGAATTCTGTTTCAGGTATCTTAATACATGTAGTCCCAAGATTATGACCCATTTAATGAGATTTCTTGACGCTTACTTTAATTTTCACAATCAGTAGTCAGTGTTTTTCTGGAATAATCTGTAGCTTCCCATAAAACACAACCTGAACCCACTGGCAAAGTAAAACAAGTGCAAGAGGGGGGAAAAAGACACTCTGAAATACTTTGGGTGATCATAGTCAAGGCTATATAAAAAGCCCACTAGTTTTTTTAGAGTACTGTCTGAAAATCAGATCAGACCTCACATTTCACTCATCTCCAGATATGAAAGGGAATGCAAGCTAGATATCATACTAAATAATTTAATGGGATTTTATAGCTTTCTATGGCCAGTTCATTAGGAGAAAATAGAATTTTCAACTCCAGTGATCCTACCTAATCTATCTTTACATAAATAGGCTTAATAGCACATTACCAGCTAAAAAAAATGGCTGGCTAAAGTCTGAGACATCTCTGCAGTTCACTCCTTTACCCAGAACAGCTCTCTATAATGGCAGGAAATGTATCCTGGTAGCACAGGTTTTGTCACAGTCAAACTGCTCAGGGAAGATAGCCTCCCTGAAGCCTCTTTCTTTTGAAAGCTAATATCAGACAAAATATTTCTCTCTTTGAAAGGGAGGGGGGGGAACTGAGCTTGTAAGAGAAAACTTGTCTTTTAACACTAATGGCAGCACATAAGTATTACTATTCCTCTTTGTGAATAAGTGAAGATAAGTTCAAGACCAGGCTGGACACAGGGGCTTGGTGCAATCTGCTCCTCCAGTGGAAGGTGTCCTTGCCCATGGGAGGAGGTTGGAATTGGATGAGCTTTAAGGTATCTTTCAACCCAAACCATTCTGTGACATGATCAGCATGATGGAGGTTACACTACTGCTCTGCAATGCAGTGGGTGGCATAGCCTCCTGCCCCACATATTTATCGCTACCAGATCTCTTTCTATAAGTATCTCCTCCACTCTTCATCATGCCCTTACCAGGCAAGGAGCAGGGTGCCTCAGAGCTGCAGGAGTGAAAGGACTTCCCCTGCTGAAGCAGGAGACTCTACTCAACCATGCAGCTACAGCTGCAAGGTGATGCAGAAATCCACATCCCTTCTATCTCTGATACTCCTCTCACCTGAGACTCCACAATGGTGAAGGACTGCCCAGGCAGACTGTGGCACCTCCTGTGTTTGGCTCTTTGAGAGGCACGAGGAATAACCATGGTGCTTTCCACCTTACCTTGGTACCTTTCCACCTCCCAGGCTGTCCAGTCCTGGGTTATCCTTTTTCACTCCTTGGGAGCTCAGGCAGTGAAGGGAAGCAATGTCTTCTTGTAAGCCATTTCCTGGGAGATGTGGCAGAGTCTTAGCTCAGTCCCTTAATTAGCATCCTTCCATTCAAGCACCAAAATCTCAGCATGAGAAAAGCCACAGCACCACCTCCAGCAAACCTCTGGAGCCAGAGAGTATTTAAACTTAAGCTTTTGACTGAGATTCAGTGAATGATCCTGTCCTGGGGCTCTTTGTGCTGATTTACCAGGTGTGGAGCCAGAGCTTCCAGCACTTTGAACAAGGGCACCAAGGGGCTCCCCTCCACTCTGCAGAGGAATTAGCAGCCAGGAGGGAGCTTACTACTGATGAGAGGTGACTGGGAACACCAGGCTGCAGCACCAAGATGATCTGGGGAGTCAGACAGCAGGCAAACACGCAGAAAGGCTTTGTTAGGTTTTAGAAGGAGACATCCAATCCCCTTTTAACTTACAGCTGAAGCCAGTAAGGATAGAGCTGCCTAATAAGGGTTTTACAGCCGCCACACCAGCCACATTGGGCCGTGCACCTCATTTTAAATTAGCAGAGATCATAATAGTGTCCAAAACAAACAAGAAGGTGGTTTACAAACATGGATAGCCATTCAATGGTACCCCTCCGTCTTCAAGGAATCTGATTTTGTGGGCCTTTTGAGGTGCACACTTTGAAAGTTAGGTGCCTCTTTCGGTCCTCTCTTAAGAAGTCTCAAGCTGTGCTCTTGCAAATACAGGCAGCCCAAATTGCCTGTCACCAGCAGAAGTTGTGACAGGTCTTTCACCCTCTTCTGTTCTTTTTTCTCTACTTTAAATTAGCCCAATTAAAGCAAATAGTTGGTAATTCGCTCATACTGATAGCAGCTGGTGTGGGATTTTCTATTTTTGAGCACCATCTATTGACAATAAAACTGACTAACAGGAAGACCTAGCTTAAAGATTCAAATTGTTAAACTCAGCCCTTTCTCAGCTCACTTCAGATTACAGTACAATAACCACAGAAAGAGGCAAGGCAGGGTGGAAGAATTTGGG
This sequence comes from Forpus xanthops, assembly GCA_032466535.1. NCBI lineage: Eukaryota > Metazoa > Chordata > Aves > Psittaciformes > Psittacidae > Forpus > Forpus xanthops. The sequence continues at coordinate 21,498 of JASSUY010052373.1, read as the reverse complement.
CTTATATGGAGATCTAAAGACCCTTTTCTCCCCTACTCAGGAAATACCATAAAACTCAATCTGCTTTGCACAAACCTTTCTAGACCAAACTTACATCTTCAGTTTTCCTTATTACTAGCATGGCCTGGATTTAAGTAGTACATACAAAGATTAATAACTAAATCATAAGTGAGAAGCAAAGAACAGGGTAATGGAGATGTCTGAGTGTTACCACCAGGAACCAACTTCAACTGAAAGCAAAATGACTGTATCACTCCTTAACTACAGAATTCTTGGGGTTCTCTTAAAACTGTAGCCAAGGACATTCCCAAAAAGATAGCTTATCTGTTTTAACTTCCTTCTCCCACATAAGGCTCAGTGAGAAGAAACACTGAGTTGATGAACAGCATTACTATGGGTCTGTGTCTGCAATAACTGGGATGAGATGTCTCATGCTTGGTTTTCCAATTGAGGCAGTAGGAAATGGATAAATTGCATACTGCCCAATTTGGTTTAACTCTGTTCCTATCTCCAACATGTTAAGTGTGGGTTTTTTTTTTCCTGGAAATCTAAGAGCCGTTCCTAGCACACACAACCTATACTTGGGCTGAGCCCAAGCTCCTAGAACTGTGATGTTTTGGTGCTGGAGATGTTGAGTGCAGTGCTCCTAGGCTTCTGCTCTGCACATGGTGCTGTGAACATGTAGCATCCTGATGTGGTGTCACACCAGGCCCTCTGCTTCAGCCTTTACACAAGGCTTCCCATGCTGGTGCCCATGAAACTGAAATGCCAAGACTCCAATCATGACATGCCCTACAGCAGATAAGCTACCTACATCTTTAGGGGAAAAAATATTGAATGCTATCAACTAGTAAAGATTTGCAAAGACTTTGTGTAACTGTGTGATGCATGCTGAAGCCTGCTGCATGGAAGCAAAGCGGTGTGGTTATTTGGTTTTAAATACAGAGCTCTTAAGGCAGTAGAAAGTGTTCCACCAAGTGTCCTTAATTCTTATGACATTCGCTACTCAAGTAGGTCATCTCTGAACAGACATTGCAGTGGATATAAGCAAAGACAGAAACTTACTAAAATGCACTGACAGAAACCTTCTGGGCTGGAGGGCGAGCAGGGCTGCAAATGTCAGCTGAATCACTTGTAGCTGCAAGACACTCTTTCAGTGCAGACAAACTCCATGTGAAGCTGTGGTGTCAGAACAGGAATGGTAACAGCAGCTTTGCTCAGAGTGCTAAGGGCTTTCTTAGGACCTGGCAGGTCTTTCCCTGAACTTTTTGGCTCAGACCTTCAGATTATGCCTGATCTAACTCCAGCAATGACTCCAGAAGGATTCTCTAGGACTGATATACCCATTGCACAAGGATACCAGTATCAAGTGCTCCTTCAGGTAGGAAGGGGACAAGGGCAAACATGACTTAGCCTTAAGAAATGTAAAGGTGCCTACCTGATGCCATCCAGACCAGCTTCCTGCTACTGCTTTGACTACTGAGGTACAGCACCATTCAGGGTTCAACTCAAAGCAGAGCACCCCAGCCAAACCCCTTGCCCCCATGTATCTCACTACTGATACCAGATCCATGTTGGTGGCAGTTGTTAAATCACTGCATGGGCAAGGCATGGCATGAAGATATCCCAGGACAAGCAACTTGGACATCAGACTCAGAAACATACCAAGACATCCCTTCTGAAAAGCAGAACAAAAAGCAAACTGAACAGCCACCATTTAGTTTTCTTTACAAGGTTTTCAGAAGAACTTTGCCTCTTTTTCTTCCTAAACAAGGAATCCTTCAATTTATATATATACTACTATATACATGTCCATATGTATAGGAGACACTCTATGTCTACCAACCTGAGAAATCATTTGGAAATGAATTGTTTGCAATATCCATTCATAGTAATACACAGCTTTGACAGCATTTTAAAACCTTATCTACAGGCTTTGGAGAGTCTGAGGAA
>JASSUY010052373.1:0-19535 GCA_032466535.1 Forpus xanthops | reverse complement strand
TACTTCGGCACAAAGAGTGGAATTTAAAGCAGATAGAGAACAACATTTCAAGAGCTCAGAGTAATTTCAAGTGTTAACAGCAGTTGTGTGACAGAGCCTTTCTCCTATCAACTAATACATCAAAACAACCCCACAATATATCTAAAACACTGCTGTAAACCCCCTTGGAGTACAGAGAGATTGTAACAGGTAGTAACAAGATATCAGAGTTCATCTTACACAAGGCAAGAAGGTGACTTAATTTAGCCAATGACAAGTAAGGAAAGAAATTGTCTGTAAGGAGATATGAAACAACCAATCTGGAAATTCGCCCCATGTCACTGAGGCTTTATTACATCTTATACCCGTTGCCAAAAAGCACTTTCACAGGGCTGATTTGCCCACATGGCATTTAAATGTCAAGCAGCAGTAGTCTAAATACTGTCAGTACTGCGGCACTGCCGCTGGGAGGCACGTTAAAACAACAAATCCTCGGAGAGCAGGGCTCCAGAACCTGGAGTTTCCTCTCACCCATACACGTCGATACAAATCTAACCAATACTAAACAGCCCTTTAAACATAAACAAACGGGAAAGTTAAACGGAGTTAAGAAAAAAGGCCAAATTTATCTGCAGTGAAGTCCATTAAACTCAAAGAGATTTTGAACTCTTCTTCCAAACTTCATGGCATCTCACACACCTGATTTTCTCTCCTGTATGAAAGGTGGTTGGTTTTATTCTCCCTTCAACTGCGCTGCCAGGCAGCTCTGCTCTCAAAACGGTTCTCTTTCTCAAGGGCGTATCTACTCCTAATATTTCTCTGCTTCATAAAAGACATGAGGCTAAACACGTCAGGCTGTTGATTCTTACTTAAATGAGAAGTAGCCTCTCTTAGATCTGTGGCATCGATCATGAGAGCTATCAAAGTGGGGTGAGGGACGGGAATCACAGCCTGCTTTGCAGAGGGGTTTGAGAGCTGTGTAATCCTGCACTCAGTGATGTCTACTAGAAAAGATGTGCAGCTTATTAATCAAGGAGCAGGCACTAATGGTGAGTAGGTATATGAACTGCTGCAGGCACAATCCTACCTTACCTCAAGCCAAAAATAGAGAAATCCCACCAGTCCTGAACAGAAAGCTAAATATACAGTGAGTATCCTAGGGGACTCTCAAATTTTCCCCTCTCTGCTTTTCCAAGGCATCGGATATGTTCTTGGCCTCTTCTACAGAGAAAGTACTTTGAAATACCTGGTGACTCCCTAATAAAATGCTATGACTATTTCCTTCTCTATAATTCACCCAAAGGGTAACACAGGGATGGAGTGGCTGAATGCTTTAACCCCCAGCAGCATCTTTTCCCAAGGCTTTTCACCCTGGTCAGACACCTACACATTTACAGGGAGTACAGAGTGACTGTCACTCAGCAGTGCTGTATTAGTCTTACAGGTGAATAGGTGAGCACATCACCCTGTTGAAAGGGTCAGGGCCCTAAGGCCCATGAACCAGTGATTTGTTGGGAAATAAGGAACTTTGGTAATAATTTGGAAACAAAGATGTGTGTGGACTGGATTTTCTGCTTAGCTGTCAATAGAGAGTTGCATACAGCCCTATTCACCCCACCCTTTGTAACTGAGACCTGGTCAAAGCGTTTCTATCAAGCAACAAGATGACTAGAAGGTGGTCACATATTATACAGGTAAAAGCCTTACTCTTGAAACACAACAACAAAAAGCCTTAATCACAAAATTCCCAGCCCAAACCTACCCCCATTTGGTGATAACCTTCTGGATAATAACTTTGCCCATAAACAAGGGCTAAGCCAAGTTACAGAACTCCAGGTCATTGTGGTCTTTCCGCATGTTGCATTTCCTTCAACCTTTCATTATTCCTCTGGGGGAGGTGCATCTTTTTTTGTCAAGCCAAACCCCCTAAACTTTCAACATCTTCCCTGAAGGCCCAAGATGCACTCTCTGATAATGCAGAGGCCATTGCTGGGATCAAAACAGATCAGATCACTTCAGAATACCTCTTTCTATCTCTTGAAGCTCATGAATGCTCCTTAGAGAATCAGAAATCCTACCTTTAGTTTCTTTAAAGGCTGAAATACCGTTGGCCTTACTCAAAGCAAGTAACATTTTCAGCACCCAACAGACTCTATTGGATTAAAGCAAGGTGGTTCTTAATTCAAGTGAATGCAACATGCCCAGAATATTTCTCCACAGCAAAACTATTGTGAGACTTTATTCAGACCCAGTTATAAAAGGCTCGTGTGGTATGCAGGTATTTCCTCATCTAAATTCTGTAGTCTCACAGTTTACATGTGGACTTCTCTCAATCTATACATATTTGATAGCCAATTCAAGCCACATGGCTAATCCAGGTATCAGTTTTCTACGCCCAAGCCAAACGCACCCAAACTATTTTCTGCTTGGCATCTACAGCCCTCTGGGACAAGTTTCGCTGTAGCCAACCATAAAGATTATCTAGAAGGAAATAAAAACATTCAAGAAAAATGTTCTAAGTTTTCCTTAATTTTATATATATATATTTAATTTAAATCCTGTTTTCAGGGGAACATTTCCCAGTAGCAGCACCGGGGAGCAAGAGCCTGAGGGCAAGAGGAAAATTCCACCAAAGGCAACACACTGAACTGACCCAGGCAACATTTCAGCTCTGCCAAAGTCTTTAGAAAGCTCTTCTATTAATGCAGTGGTACTGATGGCCAAGATCCATATTAGCTTTCTCACTGAGTTCCAGCCAGCGTTAACCAGGTGGTCTGCACTGTGTTAACTGCTAGCCAGTTCAGACAAAAGCATCAACCCCCTTTTCTATACAACCACACCTGGTCATGGCTAAGATTTGTTCTTAATACGTACCTGGTCCCACAGGTTAATAGATTACAAACAGCAGAAAACAGAAGTGTGCAGGTTGGCAACAGAGCATTTTCCTCTATTCAGCATATTTTCTAACTATTTCTCAAAAACACAACTAAATCTGTCAGTTCATGATGTTTTCCACCTAAAATGCTGAGCTTTGAGAGTTCTTTGCAGTTTTATCTTTAGTTTTTAAAATGGGAGGTAGGAAATTTATGTCTCAAAACCAAATAAATATTTTGACTTACATTGATTGTCCAGTTTAAAACCAACCAAACCCAAATCAAACCAAACCAAAACAGTGCTTGGGTTTGATTCTTGCCCTCAGAGCCCTTAATATACTGCAAAGAGACATTTATAAACATTGTTTATCTTCAGGGTAAGGAAGTGAGCTACAGGAGAAAATTTCCCTACTAATTTCATTTTGTCATTAGAAAACTCAGAGCAGGGAATGCTCAACAAAAGAAATTAACGGAATTTAGAGAGGGGATTTCAGTTTTGAACAGGAAGCGTGTTCTTGTCACACAACCATTCCAACCACGGCTCCATGACATGCTCGACCCAGTTGAGGTGACAGGGAAAGGAAGAAGTTTGGAGCAAGGTTTTCAAAGCTATTTACAATGTCTCACAGCATCTATTCAATGATTTGACTTTCACCTTGGAGGATGCTACATGGTGGGACTAGGTCTTTGCTACCAAAGAAAGTGCAACCTCTACCTCCTGGAACCTACCTAGAAACTCACCATTTATAGTTCTATCATGGCCTCTTCACTCTGCAACTCCTCTCCCCACCATGAACAGTCATCCTTCCAGGTCACAAAGCTTTTGGGGGTCTTAGCTCCTATCACAGTTTCTCCCTTGCCTCCACATCACAAAAAACCTCAGCAATATCTACTCTTACCACACCAATGAGCTCTGAAGCTGGCCTGCTGATGCCCTGCTAACCCCAGCCCTAAAAGAGATGTCCTAGAGAACACAGGCTCTCCCAGCACTCTGCAGAGTACCTCTACACATCAGCTGCTAATCTCTGGCAATAGCTGAGTCTAAAACTGGATAAATTCTGCCTTAAAAACATTCAAGCTTTGGAAAACAGGACAATGTAGCCAGTGCAGATGAAGAGATTCACAGTTGGACACCATCTCCATCAACAGGTCAATCTGCTTGATGCCAACTGGATCACACTGAGCAGACAAGCAGCAGCACCACTCATCTAACTGAGCACTGCATTAACATCTAAGGGCTTGAGTAAAGCCCAGCAAAGGTATGAGGACCATCCTGCTGCATCTAACACAACCTGTAAGCCATGTGTAAAACCAGTCCACTGGACAAACACATGGCACCTCTCATCTTCTACTCTCCTTGCTCTCTGACTTTATAGCTTATTGGTGAAATAAGAGTCCTTCCCTAGAAGGAAGTCTGGGTAGGTCCAGACAAGGAATATCTCCTCTTGACAGTATGGATCCAGAAACTGCTGACCTGAATCAAACTTACTGCTTGCTACTCCCTGCCCCTCTCCAGCCTCCTAAAAATAGCCATCATCAGATGTCCATCAAGACATGGAGCCTTCTGTCACTTTGCCCTAAGAAAGCTAAAGAACTCGTCAAGGGGAGGGACTGTCTCCTTCTGACACCTAATCCAGGCAATGCCGTCAGCACCACTGGATAAATAAGGGGAAGAAAGGCCAGGAAAGCAGGACCACTCTCGAGACCTCTCAGCTAATCCCTCCTGCCCGTCTGCTGCTCTGCTTTTCCAACTCAACCATGGTGGGTCCACTGGAAAGCTAATAGTTAGCAGCAAGCCAGTGTATTTTACCTAAGTAAATCAGGCTTCTTGCTCAAGGTAGTTCTGGGGTGGGGAAGGACAGATCAGAAGACAGCTTAGGTTTGCTTGGCTTTCCTTAAAGGGCTATGCAAGGTTCTCTAGTTAGTCTCAAGTTCTGCACCAGGCAGTGGTAACTGTGCAGCTCCTATAGCTTCAGGTAGGAGAGTAACAATTTGCTACTCCTGTCTGCTAAGCATTTTAGTTCAGTTCTGAGATCAGATGCAACCTGCTGAAGTGGCAAAGGAACAGAGTAATAATTAAGAAAATATCATGTTTAGTATTTTATGTAACAATTTACTGCCAAAAAGAAATCTGAAACACAAACTTTGAGGGATTGGGTTAATTTCTATGTCAGTGTAAAAAAACCAAGCTGCTTGTTAAGCAGCATTGCTTCAAATGGTCTTAATGAAATGGGTAGGATAAAACAGTAAAATAGCTGATTAGTGACTTCTTTGCTAGCTAAGAGACTTTAGACTTTTGCAACTTCTAGCCACAACCCTGTCTTGCCCTGGGATGCAGATTTTAATGGAATCTTTAAAGATAGACCTGATGATGCATTTTTACAAGGAAAGTTGCTGGCTTAGATTGCTATGGCCTCATTAGAGCAGGCAAGACAGATGTGAGCACTCTACACTGTGCTATTTGCTTTCTCTCAGTGCATTTTCAGCAGTACTAGTTCTCTTTTCTCTCTTTTTCTTCCCAACTGCAGTCCTTCACTCCTGACCAAATTAACGGTAAGTGAAATAAAAGTTAAACTTTAACATGGGGCCGGAGGGGGTATATAATGGCCACCAAATGCTAAATATTCACTAGCCTTAATAGCTCTGTTGCTATCTGCATTACTCCTGCGCATCTGACAGACCCATTTTTGCTGTTTTGGAAGATGACTCATGGATTGAGCTGGATGCTTTAGGAAACAAACAGGTTGTCCCCCAGCCCCCCCCTCCTAAGCTATTTTTTTGTGATTGATTTCCTTCCAACAGATCGAGTTCTCCAAGGAGCAACAGGATGGTAAGTTACAAGAGAGCTGATGTATCTTACATGTGTGTGGGTTCAGAGAGGAGCTATAAGCTCAGAAGCTCAACCTTTATAAAGGGAGGAGCTAGGACTTTAGCTGCTGTAAATCACCACACTCCTTACTTCACAGGAACAATGCTGACTTATGCTGAATAAGAATCTTACTGTAGATTTAAATATCATTTATCTCAGTGCTTAGATGCTGCCTAAGCTGAGAAGTTTTTGCCATGTTACCAGCTCTACCTACTAAACATTTCTCAGTTCTTCTCCTGTACTGGCCGTTCACAAGGATGCTGAAAACAAGTCTTGCATTTGGAAGTCACAGTGGGAATAGGCAGGTGAAGGACAGGAGGAGGGAGTGGGCTGAAAACTTAACTTAGCTGCAATGACATTGCAATTTTACATGAACAGAAGATGCAAGAGGCCTGTATGTTACTTTTACTAGAAGATGTTGTGGAAAGAAGGAATAAGGGTTGCTTTCCTGTAAATACATTCATTACACATGGGAATAGTTAGCAAATAACTGACTTGTGTAAACTGTTACTTACGTGGTATGGGTATGCTGCAATTCTTGAGCATCTTGCTATATTCTCTGCTTCACCAGCAGGTTACAGATTGATTTTTAAATCTGCTAGAAAGAGATTGAAAATTCTGGCACCAACAAAAATCCCCAGTGAAGCTCTGGAAATCTGTGTTGGAGTGTTTCAAATATTCCAAGAGATGCATTTAGGCTATATTAAATAATACAGTCTTTAAAGAAATGTCAAAAAATCAGCAGCAAATATAGTAGACTTCTCATTGTGAGCAAAGTACTTAGAAAGGAAGATACAGGGATTTACTAGAAATCCAGAGGGAGATGAATAGCTATAAGCAGATCTTAAGGGAGAGACCTAAACTTCCTGAACACCAGTCTGCTCTAGGTTACACTATCAAAGCAATGAAGGACAGGTATAGTGCAGTAAGTGAAGCTGGAAACGTCTCTCTTCCTGCAGTCTCAACACTCCCTGTCACAAAAAAATAATCATTTGGACTCTTCCTCACTTTTTAATTCCAAAACTTTTACCAAAGGGTTGGGAGAGTTTATGGAAAAATGCCATCAACTCCAAGCTGCTGGCATTTGTAACAAAGAGAAAGGTTTTGTTCAGCTTCCCTACACATTTAAGCTCATCCAGCTGCTGTAATGCTGTGATAACTTATCCAAGCAGCAGAGCAATTAATGCTGCTTGAGAGAGAGAATTTCCCAGGAAAAGGGATGTCCCATCTTCAATAACTATTTTCATCCATACAGGCTGATGCACAAGCAGCTGAGTGTACCCTCCTCAGAAAGGGATTTGAGACATGCTTATTCCAGCAGAAGTATAAACCAGGACTAGATATAGAGATATATATACACACATAAACACACACCATCCTAAGCTAAAAAAGATAAACCCCACAGCAAAGATAACTCAGCGAAATTCATGCCTGAGACACAAAAATAAAATCAGGCCTTTTCTCCCAGTGTTCAGAACACAGTGAAGATAAAACTTCATAGGATTTACAAACAAGAGAAACTCTCCTGATGGCTTTGCTAATAGCAAACTGGCACTGTTTTATACCTCAGTCTGGCTAAATGTCATTAATACACCAAATGAAAAATTGGATCATATGGTATAAATTACCACAGCACTATCGACTACAGCTGCTAGAGCAGGAGTTGATATTAAACTGATATATTGTAAGGGGAAGCTCCACACTGGTCCAGAAGGCCTTGATTTCATACCCTGCAATAAAAGCTGTAAGGGGAAGAGGGTTCACAGTAAAGGGTTATAGGTCTCTCACATCAGACAGTAAGAAGATTAGTTTCAGATGTATTAGATTACAGCCTAGCAGGCCAACATTGTGTATCAGTAGCTTTACAGGGTGCCAGCAACTCCCCCAATAAGGCAGTAGGTATATGGATGGCTAAAGCAAGAACCTAAATACCTCCATGTCACCTGTCCCCAGCACAAGATGAATGAAGACATGATCTGAAATGTGGTTTATTGCTTCTACACATGCTCCAAGGCAGAAAGAATATCCCACCTTCACGAGCTATGAAACACAAAGCCTTTCTAGATGATGGAAGCACATCACAACCACAGGAAAGACATTTCACTTGGTTTACTTGGAGCTAAAACACTGCATCGTCAGATACTGCAGTGCAGAAAAGATCAACAGCAGTCTTGAGATGCTTCTGACATATGAGTTTCAAGGATGCTTTTTCAGCTGGACCCTGGACTTTCACCCCCCTTAAGCACATTTTCTTTATTCATTGCAACAAAGACAGTAAGGTGATTAACATGGAGCTTTGCAGCAGAAGATGAAGACTGGCAATGCGATGAGGCAACCACCTGGGCTTATTTTTGTAGTAGAAATGTGTGTGACCCAACTCCTTGGTCATCAGCAAGGGAGAAATAAGTGAAGGCTGATCATTTGGCAGCACTGAAAGAGGCAAAGTGTCAAAGTGTACACACTGAAATAAGGCACCACGCAAGTATTACCACTGAAAAAGCCAGATATTTGTGCATCTGTAAGAAACAGGGATGGACTGCAAAGAGCAGAGAGGAAATAAACATGAGCAGAAATGCCATTGTAAGGCAACTTTAAAGGAACACAAAAGTAGGAGCCTTTGAAAACCACCTTCTTGTTTCCCATTAGCACTGTGTAGTTGAAATACTAAGGCTGCAGGGAGGGCCCATCGAAACAGCCACATGTTTTGCACTGCAAGGTGCTCTGACAGAAGAATCCCAGTCCTTGGTCAGGTACCTTCTGCTGGTGCGTCATGCAAAGACACCTGTCCTTGAATGGCAGCGTCTGTAGAAAGCTTATCTTGCCCCATACTTGAAATAACCACGGGGTCAATCAGAAAGCTATTGATAGCTGTTAGAGCCAGGAAAGCCATGAAATATAGATATAAACATTTAAAAATAGTGAAACCAAAATGTCAGAGGGGAGGAGTTTTTCTTGGGATTGTGGGCCACGGGTTCCCCTGCTTAACTCCTCTGGAGCTGGTGGAGCAGTGCCAGGAGACCGCAGGCTCACATCTTTGTCAATGCAACTTGTCAATAAGGAGCTTCCAGGCTCAGTTTAACTGTTGCTCTTCCCTTGCAGACTTCAAGGAGGCCTTCCTCCTCTTTGACAGAACTGGTGATGCCAAGATTACCCTGAGCCAGGTTGGTGATATCATCCGGGCGCTAGGGCAGAACCCTACAAATGCAGAGGTCAACAAGATTCTGGGCAACCCCAGCAAAGAGGGTAAGTATCCTGCAGTCTCTCCTGGGCCCTTCCTGAGGCTGGGAAACTGTCATGAGGCAGCATCAACAGTCACAGCAGGAGGGACAAGATCTTTTGCTCTGAAAGAGAGTGGAAACTAATTTCTTTGAAGAGGATGAATTCCATGCTCAGGAGGAGAAAAAACCTCCTTCAGATGTAGAGAAGGCCCTGCAGGGACCATTTTGGTGCCAGCCTGCTGTAGGTACAACACAGTCCATTTATGCCCCAGCCCTTGCTAAGTCCATTTCCAACAGGTGATACTCTTCAGGTGCTTCTAGTGCAGGATCTTCCCCATGAGCCAGGACATGCCTTGGGACTGGAAACCACCCACATATTTCTGCTGGCTGAGGTGGTCTGCTCAAATCTCACACCAGAGCATTCTGAGGCATATGCTGGCCATTTATATAGCAGTCATTTTCCATTCCCTTTTCTCCCCTCTTACAGATAAAGGAAATGGCAAAAAACTCTGGCTGCCTCCTAACAAGGACCTAGTGCAAGTGATCCCTGATTTCAGTCATGCTGAACCATACTAAGGCTAAATTATATCAACACCCTCAGGCTTAACAAAGGCAGCTCTGAGGAACAATTCAGAAGGGCTGAGTTAAGCATTAGCACATGCAGGAAGCACTGAGCAGAGGACTAACACAGAGGTGAGACCATGACAACACTTTAGGTGACTACAGCAATAACTGCTGGTGATTTTGATGTAGCTGAGTAGCAAAATGGCTCCTGTAACAACTGTATATTCAAACATCTCTTGCATATTTCCACCTATTATACTCCATTGCTGCCCAGATGAAGGCTGATCTTAGCAAAGATCCAGGAGAAGGCAAATTAAAGTTAAAAAAAGAAAAATAAAGATCCTTTTATTTGACAGCCTTGCTCCAATAAAAAGCCTTTGGGGAAGGCTTCACCAAGGACAACTTCTGGTTCGTAAGAACAAAGGGATTAGACGCACTGAGCTTGCAAGTCTTTAAACCTCCACACTGAACATGTCAGTAGTAAATCTGGACACCACCTCCATTGGACATTCATGTTTTGAATTGGTTTATTCTTATGCTAACAGTCTATGCTACTACATCCAAGAAGCCCTGAATAGGTCACTAACACGCCAGCAACCTCAGGGGCTCAGCTGTACACTCCACTCTCCACTTTTTCCCCACTGCTTGGGCTCAAGATTTCTGGTTTATTGTATTCTGTAGTTCCCCCGTTCACAAAATCTTTTCAAAGATCAACTCATCCAGCTATCTTCATTCTGAAAGAGAAATACAATGCACACGTAAGCATACAAAGTTGTATGAGAAGAGGGCTGCAGCAAGTAGGTAAAACAATCAGATGGATGTGAAAACTAACTGCCACAAGAGAGCATGCAGGTTTTGCAAAGGAACTGCCAAGTCCCCAGGCAAAGACTAAAGGATAGAAAGAGGTGTGCAAATGAAGTGGGAGGCTCTCCCACATTTCAGAGCAAATATGCCAAAAGAACACACACAGAAGTGTCTTGCATGTAGCAACTGGTGCTTTCTTTCCAGAGATGAACGCCAAGAAAATCACTTTTGAGGAGTTCCTGCCCATGTTGCAAGCAGCTGCTAACAACAAGGAGCAGGGTACCTATGAAGACTTCGTTGAAGGTCTGCGTGTCTTCGACAAGGAAGGCAATGGCACAGTCATGGGGGCTGAGCTCCGTCACGTACTGGCTACTCTGGGTAAAAGATTATCTTCTCTACAAGCACTTTAAAAATTGCTTCTGTTAGATGGCATGAGAGGGAAGAAGGATATTCTAACCAGTTTGGAGAGGTAGGAGGCTACAAAGCCAAACAAAACTGGGTTTCCTAACCAGTAACCCACAAAGAAAGCAAACACAAAACTCACTAGAAAGCCCAAAGGAAAAGGCTTGGTTTATTACTTCTAAATTCAGATTAAGTATTGAGCGCTCATTATATAAAGAATAGGGAGAAAAGGCTGTATATCTCAGGGACATAACACACATGGACAAAGGTAGAGGATTTGCTGCATAATTTCTTTACTCTGTAAGAATAACTGGAATCCCTGTGTCTATATGCACACGTAAAACTGCTTCTGAAAGTTAAAACTACTACCGCTCAGTTCATTTATAGGTCTTTTTGTTACTAACTCAGGAAATAAAGAAAGCCTTTGGAAAGGCTGTAGGTTTCAGTTACCCGTGGAAGAATTAACAGAGGTCTCTCAACTCTCCAGGTGAGAGGATGACAGAAGAGGAAGTAGATGAACTCATGAAAGGTCAGGAAGACTCCAACGGCTGCATCAACTACGAGGGTAGGTGCAAGAGCTCAGCACCCTCTCATCCTACATTTCTTCTCTCTCTCACAGAGCTTTACTGCAGTTTGCTTTTAGCTTTGCAGGCAAATATACACAACTACAGCTGAGTTAGGTTTAAAGGCTCTTGTGAAAATGACTGCTGCAACATGCTTAGCCTGCAGTCACACCACTCGAAAGGACTAGATTCAGCCACAGAGAAGGCTACTTCGGTCAACACCATATGTCTGAACTCTCTGACCTTCTGCAGAGCAGGTGCAGTTATTGGAACCAATTCTCATGCTTAAAAAACGTGCTCCATTCATCATAGATTAAGTCTTACCACACTAAAGCAGGAAGAAAATATATTTGTACAATAAGCACTACACTTAGAACTTTCTATCGCATTGTTGGCTCAAATACGATCAGGAACATGTGTTTTTAATGCCATCAGCTCAGAAACAGCTATTATTTTTAAAGCTATTTCCCAAATTAACATTTGCTGTTCCTTCTAACTAGCATATCTGTATTTTCCCCACAGCATTTGTAAAGCACATCTTGTCTGTCTAAGTGGACTTCCTCAGATGCCACACGGTATGTTCTTTTCATTTGCACACTTAACATGGTCTGTTTGCTATGCTTAAAGCCTTCTACATGCCCGTGGTCGAGTATGAGTTACAAAACCAACATGACACCCTCTCCTCAATAATCCAAATGGAACAAAATGAGACTGTTGTCTAAGAGCAAAGAAAACAGGAGTGCAGATCCCTAGGTCTTATTCACAGCTATATAAGTGGTTGGAAATTGTGTTTAGTGGGTTTTTCAAACATACCCAAGCTGTGAAAAGAAACATTCAGTTTATTCACAAGCACGGAAATGCTCATGCTTAAATATCACCCTAGATCTTGTCATCATAAAAAAAAAAAACAACAGAGTTTGAGCTGTGCAAACTGACAGCTTGAGTTATTTACCCTACAAGCACCTTGAGATTTTGTGGTTTCCTTGGTTTGCTAAAGGCAATCAAAGCAACACCTTCCGATAATGTTAGACATCTGTAACAAATTATGTAGCCTAAATACTTGCATGAGCTACCCAGAACAGCTTTTCAATAATCATCTGAAAAAGAGTATTTTAACAGGCACGATCAATAGCCAAAAGAGGGCTTCAAAAGTACCCAATCATTTAGCAGTTGTTCTACAAGTAGGAAGTAAAAACCACCTAAACAGAAAACCTCACACAACCTTGATATGCTGCTCTTTTGTCCGAAGAAAAACCCAGCAGCTGTCTTTAAAATGTCTGTGTAGCCTCATTTGACCTATTAGTTAATCTGTCCCAAGAAAGATACATTGCCAAATCTTGTATGAGGCAACAAAGACTTCAAAACAGAAATCAAGGGCTCAGTTTGTCATTTTACAAGTGTTTCTTCAGCCAACTTAAAGTCCAACTCTCCCTTCCCAGAACAAGCCAAATTCAAGAAGACCAGATGGCACTCGAGATCTGCCTGAAATTCGTGCTCAGACTGTCACCACCAACATGGAAACTGAATAGAACTGGATGATACGTGCCTTCGACCCCACCAGTTTTACCTGTGCAACCATAGGTATCACCTCTGGGTCACTACACTTTCATTTCCAAACCATGAACTTTCATCAAGGCAAGCTGCCATCCAGGGTCCACCCATCCCGAGCATTTCTTTCCATGTTGTTTGCATTGAAACAATGGAATCTTTTGGAGAAAACAAAGCATCAATAAATTCCTGTGGTCATTTTGTGGCTATAAAGTACTTTTTTTCCTCTAAAGCTGTTCAAACGCACTCAAAGCAGCACTCAGGACCTGATTTGTTTTCTCTGTATGTTGTATTTCACAAAATAAAGTTTAATCAGAAAAAGGGAAAAAGGAAAAGACAGACATCTCCAGGTCACTCTACTTAATCTGAATGAAAAGTGTTTTCTCTGGGGATGGGAGGAATCATCATTTGGGAACTACCACCTCCATCAGCACTTCAAGTTTGAGGAGAAGGAGACCTGGTAGCTGGTGTCAGAACAACTCCCAAGGTGGCACCTGGTGCATTAGGGAAGACTCAGAACCAGCCAGGGTGGCCCATGGAAGAGATTTTGTTGGGTTTCCCAACAAAACCTCCTCCAAAATGCTGCAACAGCAGGCCCACAGCACTACTAGGAGAGAATCCTAGCTGCTGTGTCTGTTTACAGATTTACAGACAACTAGAAAAAGCAGGCAGAGCTGCCAACCACACCGAAGAACTCTATCTGGAAACTAGCCCTGGGGCTATCATTCCCTGGGCCACAGCAAGAGTCCAGCTACCTGTTCTCCAGTGACAGGGGAATAGCTATCACTCAGGGAAATCATTACCTACACACCCTAATCCTAAATGTAGCTCCTCTCTTTTCCTTAAGCCTTCCTGAAACCCCCTTAATCCCCATCTGAGTGTCAGATTGTTCTATTACATTCCAGTTTCATCTGAAATTACTAAGAATGGGATAACCATAACTCAAGTTCCAGCAGGTACAGCAGGGTGGCTGCCACCACAGCAAACAGCAGCCATTCAAACAGCAGCTTTCCTGAAACTTCTCAAAACCACCTCCCATTTAAATCCTCACCACGCTGGTAGGAAGGGCTAAATGAATCTCTGAATAATACCTGCCCAAAGACTTATGCCAGCAGGTAGTTTACAGGGGCTTACGTTGCCATATGCACATTGGGTAACATTCGACAGAAGTTGTTATTTAAACTCATCCTAAAAAGGCAGCCAAGATAAGTGAGAGACACATTAAAGCAAGTTATTTATAGGGTGTTTCTCAGGGGACTGTTCAACACCCTGCTGTTCCTCAACATATTGCCTACACACATACACAACAGATCTCAGTTGCTGGGAAAGCAAACAAACAAAACTCAAAACATCTCATCATATATGCTGTCAGCCTCCTTTTTACACTGCTCTATCACACTGCATTGACATGAAGTCACAGAACCAGCCTAATCCGAGACTGGACACAGCCCTAAAGGCTCAAATACCCATTGTATTTTCCTTGCTGAAATCACAAGTTTTACTAATTTCTAAACTAGTTGGGGCCCAAACCCTCAGGACAAGCAAAATGGGATGACAAATCACCATTGCAGAAGCATACAGGTTGTTAAGCCACCCATTTGTAAAAGCTCACATTCAGGGGTGATGGGTTCAAACTAAACAAGGGGAAGTTCAGGTTGAATATAGGGAAGCTCTTTACTGCAAGGATGCTGAGGCGCTGGCACAGGGTGCCCAGAGAAGCTGTGGCTGCCCCATCCCTGGCAGTGTTGAAGGCCAGGTTGGACACAGGGGCTTGGAGCACCCTGCTCTAGTGGAAGGCGTCTCTGCCCACGGCAGGGGGATGGAACTGAATGATGAAGACAACACCAGACAGACAGTATCTCTCTGAATGATAATTGCAAGCAATGAAGGTAACACCACCTAAACTCCACTCTCAAAAATTAAATCAGAAATCATTGTAACAGACAAACCAGATGAAAACAAAGAGAATACCCCTTTCCCACTAAACTGAGTCTCAAAGCATTTCACAGAGCTGCACAAGGAATAGATTTTTTTATGCTATTCAAAGGCTTTAGCAATTTTAAATGATCTCAAGTTTAGAGAGGGGCAAATATCTGAAAAAAGAACATGAACATTTTTCTTTTACAAGACAAAAACATTTTGGTGGGATTTTAAATAATTCAGTCATTTAACACTCCTTATACAGGAGCTTATTTGAGCCAGTGGCAGCTCCAACATAAACTAATTTCTTTTGTTACTTCCTTTAAAAATATAAAACTAAGGCATTTCAGAACTTTAATGACTTGCTGTGGGGGCTTTTTAATTGAGAAACATACCAAACCTTCTCTGGCAGTCAGCTTGAATTGCACCAGTAAACTTCATCCAGAAGATGCCCAACCTTGAAAGCACAGTTTGGAAACGCCTCATCTAGAGGAGAGCAGGGAAACCTCCTGCTTTGCCTCCAGCCCATTTAAAGGTTGAACTTCTTTCTAGTATGGAGACAATAGGTTGAAACATGAGCATTGTGGTGGGGAAAGTTCCTCAAAAAAGGCTGCTTTTCTATTCACCAAAGGAGAGAAATACAAGTCCCGCCACTCAGTCCTGTACAGCACATGATGCCACATCAAGCAAGCTCCTCCTTTACCCACAGGCAGCAGCTAGGGAAGGCTGCCCTGCATCTGCTCAGGCTCCAAATAGAAAAAGTCATTCTCAGTCCCTGCCATCAGACGCCTCTTGCCATCATTCCATTTGCTTTGTATTTTAAATAGAACACTGTTAATGAACATACTTTCCACTACTCAGCACAATTGAGTTTATCTCCTCGGGAGTAGAGCTGAATCCCCAGAGAAAGGTCAAGCTGCAGAACTCTGGTCCTTGTTATGCAGCACAAGACCAGCACCATGAGCTCCATAAAACCCAGGCAGAAAGGTCAGAATGATTGAGGAAACATGGTCACCGAGCCCAAGAATGCAACTCTGCTCTTGACACAGGCTGTATTCATTGACAGCAAGATACCACGACACATTTGAGCAAAGACATTCCCACAGCTGTTTCTGCCAGGCCACGGATAGCCAAGAAGCCCCTTCAAGAGGGAGATCCATATGCACTGAGCAGGATGGGATTCAGAGGGCAGGGAACTGCAAGAGGAACAGCGCCCCTCTGTCTAGCACCACTTGAGGGTCTGGATCCTCAGCTAGGAAAAGGCAGAAGCTGCTTTGCACTACTCACGGTGCTTTGCTTTGGAAATATCCCAGACCCAAATGGGCTTGCACAGCCATCCACAGTATCAACACCCATCAAAGAGACTATCAGACACAGTCTCCTGTCCACATCATCCCACTTACATTACAGGTCCTTTCCTCTTACATGCAGGAATTGAGTGTCAAAAGCACAGGCACTGGGCTCTTAAAATGAAGAGCTGTTTCTGCACTGCATCAATGTTCTCCCTAGCCTTGAACCAGACTTTATTTTAGAAGAATGGTCTCCAGCCAGTGGATAGTGCAGTTCTGTGCAGAAAGAGAGATGAGATGGATAGGAAGGGGAATTTACCCATGGCAACAAAACACAGCAGTCAGGTGTGCCTGATGGTTCAGGAGTTGCTTACTGGTCTTACAGCACCCCAGTGTTGTACACAACATGCTCCACCTACTGCCCCAAGCTCATTTGGGCAAAGGCTGTTCAGACATGTTTCCTCACAACCTCTCTCCTGCCTAACTCAAACTAAGAAAAAAAGGAAGCACAACAGATGCATCAATTTTCCCTAGAGCAAGAAGGAACACTTGACCCAGTGCAGGAGCAGCATTTATATACTCACTGCCATCTCACAGCAGCAGCCAGAGGCTTTGAAAATTTGCCACCCATTTGGAGACATCTCCAACACTTTTATACAACAGCAGCATACGCGATTATTCTCTATTTCTAAGGTGCCTGACATCACTACATAAGATAACCTGGGTCCTTCACACAGATCTGCTAGTCCTGACCCTCATGCTGTGATAGCAAAACCAAGAAGAGAAAGTCTGGCAAAAAGACATCCTCCTTCTGGCAGGCAAAATTGGCTGTTCACACCACTGAGCCCTCTAAGCCTCCACAGCCATCTTCTCTCCACTAGTACTGAGGTATTAAAAAGCCACAGTACATAGAACATTGCTGTCTGAACAAACTCTACAAGTATAACCCTCACAGTGATGTAAAGTTGCTTCCATGCAAAAATATATTCCTTTCCCATAGGTCCCCTTTTACAGGTATTTCATGCCATTATTATAAGAACAATTGCTCCACTTGAGCAGATTTTCAACTATATTTGAACATGACATGTTCAAACAGTCTTCTTCCAAGTACTGTCTTCTACTGCTTTAAGTCTACTCCATTCTTATGCTGGGAGGCTGACTTCTACAGGGACACAAAGAAGTGCTCAAATGTGTAATGAAGAAGAGATGCTTCCTTAGAAACCTATTATTCCTCCTTTATTTTATAATGAAAAATGCAACACTTCCATTTATCAAGGCACTTATATTTACTTCAAAATGAAGTCTGAAATACTGCTGAAAATATAAAATCTTGCTCTCACATCTACCTTCTAGATTAATTGGCACAGTACATAGCAGACCGTGCTTTATTAAAGCATTAAACTGCACTTTCCATTACCAAAATCTATGGTTTGGGAGGATGGTATAGATTAGTTCATAAACATTTAATTTCTCCACCAATGTAGCAATAACAAGCAGCAGTACTCCTAAATCAAACTGTTTGTTGTAAAAGAAAGGCTATTGCAAATCCTCTGGAAAGGCTCTGCACTAAGAAGTGAATGAGGAAGATGGATAAAAGCAATAAAAACTCATAAGCACGAAAAGGATTTCAAGAGGGATTATTTATGGTGGTTAAAAGGAACAATTATTATTATTATTTGCCATTATACTTTTAAAAGGACAGATCTATTTTTACTGTGTCTCCACAGTTTACACACATTGTGTACTTCCTTCAGGGTGTATGGTTTTCTGCTGGGTGAAAAGCATTCAGGCACAGAGAAATGTCAGGGGGTGAACTGCAGCCAGTGGCATGGCTCCGAGAGAATTCAGCTCCTGTCCAACCTCACAACCATCTGCTGAAGCTCACTTGGCCTCTTCGTGGTCTCATGAGTAAAACTGAGCAATGAGGAGCATGTTAAGAGAGGGACCAGGACAGGTGGACAGTAGAAAGTCTTGAGAAAGCCAAGGACAAAAGCAGCACCTCACACTGGCTCCTCAGTTATGTTCTCTACAGCCATCTGCAACATTTCTCCTTGGGGGTACTGTTCTCTGTGCTGACCCTTTCCTTCCTTGCCTTGCTGTTGTGTGCCAGGGACAGACTACTGTGCCTCTGGTCGACATCAGAGCACATAGGTTTGAACAACTTCCAACCACTTTTGAGCATACTCGGCAGGACAGTGCTATGTAGTACAAGTCACATCCACTTTTCACAAAGGTAGATCCTTAAGAGACTTGGAAGCAAGGAGGAGTGCTTCTATCTCATCACATCTGGCCACACTCGAGGTTATTTTTCTCAGCTACAAGGACTGGGACATCACAAGCGACAGGCACCACGTAAAAAGAGTAAATCTCTGTCATGGCTGCCATTAAACTTGTGAAGCAGGCTTAAGAGTGGACAAATGAAGAAACAAAGCAGCCAACATTTGTTACATTTGGGGGAAACCAAGTCTTCCATTATTTAAGCCAATCACTTGAAATTTCATATAGACTTGCAATTGGGAGCCACAGAACGCTTTCACGCCATGGAAGGAGCCATGTGAAGAGGCCAATTAAAAAAAATAAGAAGTTAATTTTCAGAAAAAAAGTATTATTTAATTCAAAGCCCCTCCTGAACTGGCACAGTTAATCGAGTTTGTTTAAAAATCACTACAACACAGCCACACTTAACTTGTTACAGCAGAATATAAAGAAAGAAAACACTGGTTAGGCATACCTTGTAGGAAGGTCAGTATAGCACACAGTTCACAATCTCAAAAGTTACACCTAATTATCACAAAAACCTCATCAGATGTCTCCTTCATTCAATATTCTCTGCATATACTCCAAAGCAACATGATGGTGACCATCTCTGCCCACACCTACAGTGAGGACAGTGGTATTTAGTTTCATAGACTCTACCAGGTTGGAAAAGACCTTTAAGCTCATCCAGTCCAACCATTCCCCAGCACTGCCAAGGCCACCACTGACCCATGGCACCAAGGGCCTCGTCTCCACGGTGTGTGGACACTTGCAGGGATGGTGACTCCATCATTGCCCTGGGCAGCCTGTTCCAATGCCTGAGTACCCTCTGGGGAAAGAATTGTTTCTGATCTCCATCTAAACCTCCCCTGGTGCAGCTTGAGGCCATTTCCTCTTGTCCCATCCCTTTTTCCTTGGGAAAAGGGACTGATGTCCACCTCACTTCATCCTCCTTCTAGGTAGTTGCAGAGAGAGCGTTTCCTACAATCTAGCTAAGTAGCTAGTGGTAACAACATGACCCTCATCCACCCTGCAGTGAATTTAGCATGTCTGAGGATACCACTGTCATGGGTTCAGCAGCAGCAGTCATTTTTCTTTAAGTAGTAGCTGGTGTAGCACTGTTTTGGATTTTCAGCTTGGGAACAGTGCTGATAACACCAGTATTTATAGTTGTGGCTTGGAGTGTTTAGGCTGGCCAAGGACTTTCTGAGCTTCATGCTCCGCCAGGGAGGAGGGGAGCCGGGAAGAAG